>JAQQSU010005927.1:0-13662 GCA_028627135.1 Pseudochirops cupreus | reverse complement strand
AAAAAACCAGAACTGAATAGAAAATTTGACATTCAAATACAAGAAGCATGAGAAGGTAAACATGGAAAAGAATTCATAAGGAACTTATCAAAGTTGAACTATTTACATGCCAACATGGAAAAATGATAATTGTAACATGAAACTTTTCTCAGTATGAGGATAGTTGAAGTGAATATAAATGTATATTTATGTATACACACACATATGTCTATATAGAAGGGTATATATGCATATGAATACATTTGTGAGTGTGCATATGTATGTGTACATAGACAGAGGGCAGGATCAATTGAATAGGATGGGATAATATTTTAAAAGGTGAAATTGAGAGGTGGGAGAGGAATAGAATGAGAGGAGACAGGGAGAGACAGAATGGGGTTAATCATCTCATATAGAAGAAGCAAGGGATAACTGTTACATTAATGGAGAGGAAGAACAGGAAGGCAAAAGGGAATGGGTCAACCTTACTCTCATTGAGTTTGGCTTAGGGAAGGAATGACATACACTTTAAATTGGGTATCCTGCCTTACAGAAGAGTAGTGGGGAAGGGGATAAGTAGGGAGAGGATGGAGGGGAGGACAGCTTGGGGGAGAGGGTTGTTAGAAGCGCACATTTCTGTAAAGGGACAGGGACAAAGTAGAGAATAGAACAAGTGGGGGGAGGGATAGGAAGGAGGGAAATATAGTCTGTCTTTCACAATATGTCCATTGTGGAGATGTTCTATGTAACCACACATGTACAGCCTGTATTGAATTGTTTGTCTTTTCAGTGGGGGTGGGTGATGAGGGAGGTAGGGAAAGAATCTAGAATTTAAAGTCCTAAAATCAAATGTTAAAATGTGTATATGTGTGTGTGTGTATGTATGTATGTATATGTGTATATATATGTATATAATTATTATTATTATTTACATGTAACTGGGAATTAAGATATACAGTCACTGGGGTAAGGAGATCCATCTTGCCCTACCGGAAAGTCAGAGGGGTGATGGGGGAGGATATAGGAGAGAGCAGATTGGGGGAGGGGGTATACAGTGGGATCGCTGTTTTGGGGTGGTGGGTAGGGGAAAGACAGGGAGAAAATTTGTAACTCAAAATCTCTTGGAAATGAACGATGTAAACTAAAAATAAACAAAAGTTAACAAAAACTAAATCACTTCTGGGATAATTAGGAAAAGCATCACATAAGAGGTAATATTATGAATTGGGTCTCAAAAGATGAATAGAACTTTGAAAAGGTTGTGATATGGTACAGGGCATTCCAGAAGGAAAGGAAGAATTGAGCTAAGGGGCAATAGAGAATAGAGTATATGTACTGAATGGCCAATAGTCCAGTTGGGCTGAAGCATAGAGGAATAGTAGGATATAGCTGAAAATACAAAATTATTATTATTTTTTCAGGGTAGAAGGTGAGGCAATTGGGGTTAAGTGACTTGCTCACAGCCACACAGCTAGTAAGTGCATCAAGTGTCTGAGCTCACATTTGAACTCAGGTCCCCCTGACTCCAGGGCCCGTGCTCTATTCACTGTACCACCTAGCTGCCCCTACAAAATTAATTTATATTGAGACATTTCTTTACTCTTTAATGTATTAATTTATTTCTTGATTTGGGGTCAGTATTTTCAAATGACTTTTTAAAAAACATAATACAGAAAATGAAGAAACCCAAAGCAGAGAAGCAAACAGAGGGAGAGGCTGAATCATGAACAGGCCTCACTATCATTTTTGCAGGAAGGATATACTTGGCAAAGACTCAAACAGCATCCTTGACCAAATATTGTGTCCTTCCAATATCAAGTCCTAAGCTTGTTCTTTGTTTTGTGATACAGTCAAAAAAAGAAGTCTTTGAATCTTGGATTCAAGAGACTTACAGCAACACTGGTTCACAAAATTCTTACTATTTCTTAATAAAGTTTTTCATTTGACTTTCTTCCACTGTTGTAAAGGGAAGATACCCAAGCACATTTTCAAAACTACTTCCTTTTTTTCTAGATTATTTGACAAAGAAAGACAGAAGGACAGATTGGCATCATGGAAAGACCACTGACTCTAGAGACAGAGGACTCTACTGCATGCCCATGGAACTCTGGGTATCCCTCAAGGCTCTGTCCTGGGTTCTCTTCTTTTCCCCCTTGATAGATTACATCTACTTGGTGGTCTCATTAGCTCCCATAGATTCAATTACCAGCATTATATGGTTAATTCTTGGATCTATTTATGCAGTAAGACCTCTAGTCTTACATGTCTAGCTGCCTAATGGATATCTTGAACAGGAGACCTCTTAAACACAACATGTCTAAAATGGAATTGATTCCCTGTTTTCCCCAAGCCCTCTCCTCTTCTTAACTTCCCTATTACTGTTGAGGGCACCACCATTCTCCAGGTCACTGAGACTCACAATCTAGATGTCATCTTCTACTTCTCACCCTGTCTCACCTCCTTGTATCTGATCAGTTGCCAAGCCCTGCTGATTTTATCTTTGTTAGCTTTCCTTGTCTCCTCTGATGTTGTCACCACCTTGATACAGTCCCTTTTCACTTCATCCCAGGACTATTGCTGTACCCCTCTGGTTGGCCTGCCTGCCTCAAGTCTTTATCCCCTCAAGTCCATCCTCTATTCAGCTGTCAAACTGATTTGATAGATCTGACCATGCAAATGCAGGTCTAACCATGTCATCTTCTCTACTTCTCAACTCTAGTGGCTTCCTATTGTCTTAAGGATCAAAAACAAATTCATCTGTGTTTTATTCGTTCGTGCAGTCAGTAAGCATTCATCCAGTGCCTGCTGTATGCCAGGCACTGTACTAAGTACTTGGGATACAAAAAAAAGGCATATACATGGTTCCTGCCTTCAGAAAGCTTACATTGTAGTGGGGGGAGACAATATGTAAACAACTAGGTACATTTAAGACATATAGAGCAAATGAAAGTATCTGAAAGAGGAGGCATGAGCAGCTTTGGGAGAAGGGGACTAGGAAAGGCCTACTGTAGAAACTGGGCTTGGAGCTGCCTTGAAGGAAGCTGAGGAAACCAAGAGACAGACAGTGGCGAGGGAACAGAGTGTTCCAAAAATGGGGCATAACTGGTGAAAACGCACCAGATTGTGAGAGGGAGCGCCATGGTCAAGCACATCAAGAAGCCCAATGCCCCTTAGTTAGTGAGAGTAACCTGGCTGATGATTCAGCAAACGAGGCTGAGGAGCAAACAACAAGATACTTAATAAATGTTTTAATTTAATTCAATGGCATTTTGGAAGCAGAGTTGACCCTGACAGAATTCTAAACTGTTAGAAATTACAGTCAAATTCTGTCTCCCCTTTCTCTACTCTGGTGTCCTCTTTCCTCTTTCTATTCAGGCTGTTCTTCATACTCTTGTGTTACTAAAACATGCTATTTCCTGAATGGATGTTTTCACTGACTGTGACGTATACCTGGATCTGTCTCCTTCTTATCTATCTCCTGGCTCCCTTCAAGTCCCAGCTAAAATCTCACCTTCTACAAGAAGCCTTTCCTGGGGGGCAGAGTAAAAGAAGGAACTTCCTTAAGCTCTCATACCAACCACCTCCAATAACTGTAAAATATGACTCTAAACAAATTTTAGAGCTACAGAACCCACAAAGTGACAGGAAGGCTGCCAGGAAGGGTCTATCACACCAGGCTGGCAGCCAAGCACAGTCCTGCTAAGCCTTGCCATGAGTCCAGACCCAGGGACTCCCCAAGCAGTGGCACAGACCAGCTGGAGCAGACTTCAGGAGAATGAATCACCAGCAGCTGTGGCAGTTTCCAGACCTGTCAACCCATAAACACCAAAGAGAAAGTAAAAGGTCAGTGGGGAACTTTGTTGATCCAGAGTGAGAGACTAGCACACTCTGGCCCCTGACCCCAGGGAAAGAGGTGGGTGGTGGCACAGCAGCTACAGCTGCTGCTGTGTGGCTGCCTCTGGAGCTCCTGGCCTGCAGATCATAGGGAGACCAAGTGACCATTCAGAGGGTAATCACTCTTGCTTTGACCTGCTTGGATCTGGGTCACAGTCTTGGGTGGTGGTCCCAGGTAAGGAACACCAGTGTGTCAGCAATTGTGGTGCCTGTAGAGAGGGCACCCTCCTCATAGCTCTGACAACATTTGTGAAAACCCCCGTAATTTGGGACATAGCTCTCTCCACTCTGGAAGCAGAGTTCTACCATGGCAAGGAGCTCAAAAGTCAAGTAATTGGCTGACAAGATGAGAAAATAGAGGAAGCAAAATCAGATCATAGAATCCTTTTTTGGGAACAAAAAGGACCAAAATATGGAACCAGAAGAAGACAACAAAGTCAAAACTCCTGTATCAAAAGCTTCCAAGAAAAATATGAATTTGTTACCGGCCATGGAGGAGCTCAAGAAGGATTTTGAAAGTCAAGTAAGAGAAGTGGAGGAAAAATTGGGAAGAGAAATGAGAATGATGCAAGAAACTCATGAAAAGTGAGTCAATGGCCTGACTGAAAAACATAACACCTTAAAAAATAGACTAACTCAAATGGCAAATGAAGCCCAAAAAGCCAATGAGGAGAAGAATTCCTTAAAATGCTGAATTTGCCAGATGGAAAAGGAATTTCAAAAACTCACTGAAAAGAATAATTCCTTCAAAGTTAGATTGGAGCAAATGGAAGCTAATGACTTTATGAGAAATCAAGATACTCTAAAACAGATCCAAACAAATGAAAAAATAGAATGCAATGTGAAATATCTCACTGGAAAAACCAGTGACCTGGAAAATAGATCCAGGAGAGATAATTTAAAAATTATTGGACTACTTGAAAGCCATGATCAATAAAAGAGCCTAGAAATCACCCTTCAAGAAATTCTCAAGGAAAATTGCCCTGATATTCTAGAGCCAGAGGGCAAAATAAAAATTGAAAGAATCCACCAATCACTTCTTGAAAAAGATCCCAAAAAGAAAACTCCTAGGAATATTATAGCCACATTCCAGAGTTCCCAGTTCAAGGAGAAATTATTACAAGCTGTCATGAAGAAACAATTTCAGTATTGTGGAAACACAATCAGGATCACACAAGATCTAGCAGCTTGTACATTAAGGGATTGCAGGGCTTGGAATATGATATTCTGGAGGTCAAAGGAGCTAGGATTAAAACCAGGAATCACCTGCTGAGCAAAACTGAATATAATGCTTCAGAGGAAAATATGGTTATTCAATGAAATAGAGGACTTTCAAGTATTTTTGATGAAAAAACCAGAGCTGAACAAAAAATGTGACTTTCAAATATAAGAAGCAAGAGAAGGTAAACAGGAAAAAGAAATCAAAAGGAACTTATTAAAGTTGAACTATTTATATTCCTACATGGAAAAATGATAATTATAACTCATGAGACTTTTCTCAGTATGAGGATAGTTGAAGGGAATATGTGTGTGTGTGTGTGTATGTGTGTGTATATATATATGTATGTATACATATATATGTATGTATAGGAGGGTATATGTGTGTATAAATACATATGTGCATGTATGCATATGTGTGTGCATGTATACATAGACAGAGGGCACAGGATCAGTTGAATATGAAGAGATGATATCTAAAACAATAAAATTAAGAGGTGAGAGAGGAATATAATGGGAGAAAAAGAAAGGGAGATATAGAATAGGGTAAATTACCTCATATAAAAGAGGCAAGAGAAAACTGTTACTATGGCGGGGAAGAGCAGGAAGGTGAAAGGGAATGGGTCAACCTTACTCTCATTGAATTTGGCTTAAGGAGGGAATAACATACACATCCAATTGGGTATCTTACCCTATAGGAAAAAGGGGGGAAGAGGATAAGAGAGGGGATGATAGAAGGTAGGTCAGATTAGGGGACAGGGTAGTTAGAAGCAGACACTTTTGAAAATGGACAGGGTCAAAGTGAAAAACAGAATAAGTGGGGGACAGGATAAGATGGAGGGAAATATTGCTATTCTTTCACAATATAACTGCTATGGAAATGGTTTGCATAACTACACATGAACAACTTATATTGAATTGCTTGTCTTTCCAGTGGGAGTGGGTGAGGAGAAAAGAAGATAAAGAATCTGGAAATCAAAGTTTTGAAAACAAACGTTAAAAAAAAAATTGTGTTTCACATGCAACTGGGAAATAAGATATACAGGCAGTAGGGTACAGAAATCCATCTTGCCCTACAAAAAAGTTATGGGGAAATGGGGGAGGATAAAAAAAATAACAAAAGAAAGCCTTTCCCAATCTGTCTTAACGCTGATACCTTCCTTCTCTCTTGATTATCTCCACTTTATCCTGTATATGTCTCATTTACATAGTTGTGTGTTGTCTTCATTATCAGACTGTGAGCTCCTTGAGAGTAGAGACTGTTTATTTTTTGTCTTTTTAGAATCCCCAAACTTAGCACAGTTCCTAGACCATAACAGACACCTAATAAATGTTTTTCAATTGATTGATCTCAGGCAAGTTACTTTACCTTCCAAGGCCTCCATTTCCTCATCTGTAAAATAAGAGGACTGGAACAGATGGCTGCTGACATTCCTTCTCACTTTGGATCTAAGACTTTTTAGCAGTATTTAATTCAGATGTGATGATGCTGAAGGAATTGACTTTCCTTCTGCATCTATTTCATTGTTTTACTAGAGAGTTTTAACATCAGTCTTTTAGTCTTTGCATCCATTTCTTGCAAAAAAGCACTGAATTGGGAGTCTGACAACTGGGTTCTACTCCAGCCTCTGCATAGATTAGCTATGTGACTGGTGGCTTTTTGAGCCTCAGCTCCTTCATGTACAAAATGAGATGGTTGTAGCATATCTCTCTTCCTGTTTTAATGTTATATGATACTTGAATTCTCAGACTTACTAATAATTTGTTTTGCTTAATTATATATATATATATAATGTATGTGTACATATGTGTATATGTATATGTGGGTGTGTGTGCATAAATATGTCTGCCTCTATGTATGCATTTGGAGGCAATTGGGATTAAATGATTTGCTAGGGTCACACAACTAGTAAATGTCTGGGGACAGATTTGAACTCAGGTGCTCCTGATTGCAAGACTGGTGCTCTATCTAATGTGCCACCTAACTGCATCTCTCTATATATGTAATAGGGGTTTTGTTTTGTTTTGGTAGGGGCAATTGGGGTTAAGTGACTTGCCTAAGGTCACACAGCTAGTAAATGTTAAGTGTCTGAGCCTGGATTTGAACTCAGATCCTCCTGACTCTAGGGCTGGTGCTCTATTTGCTGTGCCACCTAGCCACCATGGAGTTTTGTTTTCTTTCTTTCTCAATGGGGAAATGGAGAAGAGGGAGAAAAGATGGATATACTTTGATTGAAAAAAATTTGATTTTAAAAACACATAATATATTCACTTAAGGAAACATCAGGAATAAAGGCTAAAGTTCTTTTCTGTCCCTGTTATTCTCATCAGGCTTCAGAATTTCTCATGTATATTCATTATGACTGTCCATTGGAAATCGCTAAGTAATGTTAGTCATTTTAAGTAGTTCCCTTCTCCTCAGGTAGAAGTGGTCATTGAAGTAGCCTTTAATTGATTTTCTTTTCTTAGGAAAACTTAATTTTCCAGAACACCATAATGCCTAGGATAATTACATATAGAAAATTTCCCCGATCACCTTTATAAAACTTCTTTTATTCTTTTATTTAGGTCCTTTGGGAAAAACAGAGAAGGTTTGAAATTACAGGATCCTATTACTTCTTTCACAATTCCAACAAGACTAAGAAATGTATCAGAACTGGAATTCGCCCATGGGATTATGCAATCTGCAGATGAACCCTGGCATTCAGTAACCTACACAGGCCACGTCTCATGAGTAAGCAGCATTCATGGTGGCTGTCCGCTCAAAGAAACACTGCTCTTTCCCCTCACCTCAGTTATTCAATAACTGACATTCAGCATTTTGAAGTTCATTCTTTTGCCTCTGTTAGAAAAACCTTGAAATGAGTAATAGGAATAATGGGGCTTCTGAGAATATGGTTCTATGAGGACATAAGAGTACAAAGAACAGCCTGAAAAGGAAGGAGGAAGGAGGAAAGAGGGCGCCAGAGTGGAGAAAGGGGATATAGGATTTGACCGTAATTTCTGACAGTTTAGAATTCTGTCAGGGGCAATTCTGCTTCCAAAATGCCATTGAATTAAATCAAAACATTTATTAAGTATTTAGTTGTCTGCTCCTTAGCCTCCTTTGCTGAATCATCAGCCAGGTTACTTTCACTAACTAAGGGGCATTGGGCTTCTTGATGTGCTTGACCATGGCACTCCCTCTCACAATCTGGTGCCTTTTCACCGACTGTGCCCCATTTTTGGAACACTCTGTCCCCTCGCCTCTATCTGTCTCTTGGTTTCCTCAGCTTCCTTTAAGGCAGCTCCAAGCCCAGTTTCTACAGTAGGCCTTTCCTAGTCCACCTCCCCCAAAGCTGCTCATGCCTCCCCTTTCAGATACTTTCATCTGCTCTATGTGTCTTAATTGTCCCTAGTTGTTTGAATGTTGTCTCCCCCAGTATAATGCAAGTTCCATGAAGGCAGGGACCATGCATGTGCCTTTTTTGTATCCCAAGTACTTAGTACAGTTCCAGACATGCAGCAAGCATTGGATAAATGTTTACTGACTAATCGAATTAACAAATAAAGTACAGAACTGGGTAAGATGCAATATATACACAAATATGTATATATTGTATATATATATATAATGTATATTGTGTGTATATATACATATATCGTGTATGTTGCATCTCACCCTGTTCTGTACTTTATTTGTTGCATCTCACATACATAACAATATATATTACATATGCATACACATATATAACAAAACAAAAACAGATAATATGTAATCCCTACTCTCAGAGATCTTAAAAATGTAGTAGAAGACCAAAAGATAGCAGCTGTAGAGAGGGAAGGGACTTTAAAGATATCCAGACTAACCTTCATTTTACAGGTGAGAAAGTGAAGGTTTAGAGAGGGTAAGTGACTTGACCAAAGTAATACAGGTAGTGAGTAGAAAGCCAGCTCTCTGTTTCTGAATTCAGTTTTATCTCCACTACAGATAAAAGACTAGCACACAGATAACCATACTTCAGAATAGGACATGGTGAGTACAAAAGAGATAGAGTAATATATTTGGAAAAAGGAAAGAATATTTCCAACTAGAAGGGATCAGGGAAAGTTTTCATGGAAGAACTGGGACTTATAAAATGGGGAGAACAGCAAAGAGGTCATAGGAACATAGAGTTAGGGTTGGAAGAGAGTTCAGAGGTTATATAGTAGTGAGTTGCCTATTCTCACATAAGTAGCAAGAGGCAAAGCCAGCATTCAAGCACAGGTCACTGGTCCTCTGACTGAAAAGGCAGAGGTCTTTCTTCCATACTCCAGTATCTCTCTGGAGATGGCGGGGAAAGCATCTCTGGCAGAGTGAAGAACATGAACAAAGAAAATGACGATCAAAACAAGGACACAAGGCTCGAATGGCAACAATGAAAGTCCTTTGCTTTGCTATCATAGTCTATGTGGTTAGTGTGAGCATGTGTATGTGTGTGCCTGTGCATGCGTGTGGTGAATTACCAGGGAGGGCAGAAAGAGCAAGGAGGGAAAAGATCTCCAAAAAGCAGAAATATGGCTTGTTCAATGCAACTTACCTAATTCCCAGACCTTGTATATGATTCCTCTACTTTCTGAATCATTCGGGTTTTTTATTCTTTGAACAGACTCTTACCCATGGTCAACAACAGGAGCAGCATGGTACTGTGGAACAGACTCTGGCCTAGGAGTCAGAGGACAGGGTCTGAATGTTTACTTTCCATTTAGAGCTTATGTGACCTTGAACAAGTTATTTTACCTCTATGGATCGCAGGTTCCTCATCTGTAAACCGGAAGGATTAGATTAGATGATGTTTATGGTTTAAAATCCTATTATCTGTCTTCTGATTTTTTCTGATGTTCCCTTTGTTGAACTATGAACCTTTGTTGTTTTCAGAAGGGAGAAAACAATGGCCTTGATCAGTGTACTATTCACCTTGAGCACTTCAGTTGCAGTTTTCAGGGGTAACTCTCTAGCTCATTGATGTCCATTGATAACCAGGACAGGATAAATTCTTCCAGGTATTGATGGCTCTTTTTTTTGTGCAGAGATGAGGGTGTTTCTTGTTTTGTTTTGTTCCCAATGCTTTTCCAGAGGATACCTATAGTTTTGTTGGCCATAGAGTTACAGTTACATGCAAATACTTGGGACAAGCATTAATTTTGATATATTCATTTTTGTGATAACATTTGTTTTACTTTCTCTCTTTTCTCTCTTGTTGCACTGAACAATGAGGTCATAAGTGTGGAGCAATAGAGTAAGTGTACCACTGGAAGGGCCAAACTGTGGAAGTACAGAGATGGAAAGATCAGAGAGAGAGATGCCATAGTGAAATGGATGGGACCTCTCCTTGCCAGGCCCTGTTATTACATCCACTCCCTCCATTCCACAAAGGATAAGCTAGTTTCAATGAGATGAAGTCAGAGATCCATGCCTATGTTACAACATTGAATGAAAAACAAACAAAAACATTCTATCCCAAGTCATGCCCCATACTGTGAAAAGGACGAGCTGAGTTGTATTTCCAGAGATCCCAGTCCCAAAGACCATTGGAATGGGGCTCTCTCTTCATTGGTGGAGATGAATGTCCTGCCCTGAATGAAGGTTTGAATGGAGTTGGGGAGAACAGGAGAGCTCTAGTCTTCTTTGATTTTTCTTTGGGTCACTTCTGGCATTTCTGGCTTGAAAGAGAACCCATAAGATACCAACCGCACTTTGGAAGAGTAGGTGTTCTTGAAGATAGACATCAACTCTGATTGGTTAGCAACTAATAAGAATGGATATTACAATGAAAGCTAGGATTATTCTAATGAGGGGCTGAGGGATGTAACTCTGATCATCACTAAGTCTTGGACAAAGAGACTTCTCTCTTATCCAGACTACCTCCATTTAGGACAATCTAGACAAAAGGGAGGCCACCTCTACTGAGACTTGGCTGACCAAAACACAATGGGCTAAATTTCACTGAAGTAGAATCTCTTTACCTTTTGATCAGATCTAAGTTTTGATCAAATCTAAGACAAGATTTCATCCCTTTATCAGTCCTGCCCTTCAAAGGTTGACTGAATAGCCTACAGGGAATAGGAAATGGGTGGAGGAAATCCTTAGTCCTAATTCAATAATTGGTTATTAATATAATAAAGATGTAATAATTTCTCTCATTTCCCTCCTCCAATGGAATAAAGAAGACTTTTTGTCTACAACCTCTGTGAGCTCTTTGGTCACTTATTTTCAGAATTGACATCACTCTTTGAGAACCAATGAGCTTAAATTACCTCTCATGATTTCTGCTAACAGGTAGTGTCAAAACTCCTAATTAGTATGAATATGCAAACCACCCAGAACCTAATCATTACCATTATATAGGCTCAGGTTGGAGGCTAACAGTGCCACCTTGTGGTGACATAGAATCAGAGAACTTTCAAAGCAGTAGTGACTTTCAATTGGGCAAACTTATTTTGCAGATGAGGAAAATGAGGTACAATTGTACAAGGTCTCACAACTAGTTAGTGGTTGAGTCAGGATCAGAGCCCATATCTCTTGCTTGTCTCATGGAATTATGCTACCTTGCCTTTAACTTGGCCAAAGAATTAAGAACTGGTCCTTTTACATAGAGGACTTGTGCTTTTGGAATTTGTGTTTCCAAAAAACTTCAGCATGTGCAGCAGCCACACCCTGGCAAACTGTTTCGGCAGATGTGCTAAACCAGGTTGAGGGTAACCAAGGGGTCTCAAACCTGTTGGTGAGTTAGGGGGGGTTTCTGCCCCCAGCGTGTGAAGACTTCCTCTGGTGCAATGGGCTGAAGAAAACAATTTTTTCCAAGAGTCACAAACACAGCTGAAGCAGGTATTGTGGAACACTTAGATCTTGGTTAGACATTGAAGACACCAAGGACATCCATTGCCTCTGGAGCCATCACCAGTTGTCTTGATTCTGTCCTGCCACTAGACTGTGATGACTCTGGAGGACAAAGTAAGGCTGATGACTTCATCCAGCTCTGCCTCACTTAAATCCAATTCACACACTAATCAAAAGATATCACCCATACCATTTTATGATTATACCATTATATCAAAGTCCTGTGGTGATAGGCAAGTGACAAAGCAGCAGGTGCGCATACGCTGGGAGCTGTAGTCACTATCCTGCACACAGGTGGCCCAGGCCATAGGGTTGTTTCTCATTGGAAGTAGAGGTGGGATCTGGCAGTTCCCTGAGCAGCTTTTTGAGGATCACACTGCTTACCTCCTGGTGTGAGGAAGGGGTGAGAAAATATGCCCTAAAAATTGTTTGCTTACCCAGCCCTGGCCTGATAACCACAGCAGGCAGGGAATCCCACCCTGTGTTTGAAACACAAAAAAATGTCTGCAAGGATGACTTTACTCCACCCCTAACGTTCATGTGTACTATTTGTGCCCAATCTGTGGTAAAGCATTCCTAGCTCATATTCTCATGTTGGTCTGATCAGCCATAGTCGGACACATTGAAACTTGACTCTAACATAGTGATGTATTTTGGTCCTCTTTGAGAAAGAAGGACAACAACCAACCATTTATTTTATGACATATCATTGTTCTGACCAACCAGGTTTTTTTGAGCATGTCCTACTAACTGGTTTCTATGATTTAATAAAACATTCACCTAGGTGAATTGTGCTCTTGAGAGAGTGTTTACATTTCATAAAGATGACTGGAGATAAACTGATCATCGTGGCTGCAATTTCAAGAAGCGAAAGAGAGAAAGAAAGAAAAAGAACAGCCATTATTCAGCTAATTCCACCCGCAAATATGTTATTCCTAAAACTGAGAACACTGACCTGCTGTATAAGATCTGGAGCCAATCTCTGCAGATCAAGGATTTAGAACTGTGATTATTTTATTACAACCCCTGTGAAATTTAGAAATAGGTGTTTTCTTATCAGGAGCATATTAATCATCTGATATTTGTTACCTTCCTGGAGCTAGAGAAAAATCGAATTGGTGACTGCTGGAAATCAAAGCCTTCAGGGGGCCCTTGTAATCCAAAGATTGAGAGTCATTATTCCATTGTTCTGATTGGAAAGGATAAAAAGATAAAAACAAATTGGGACAGGCTGACTGAAAGACACACTCTTTTTTTCTCCTATAAAGTGAATGTGGCTGGGCCTTCATCTCTTCTTGATCTTGGCAGCTCTACATCTCTGTATTGCTAGAAAAAGGCTCCTACCACATACACTGGCAAAAGTTGAATAACAGGTTGGTATAAGGACATGTTAAGATAAGGGGGAGATATCAAATGAAGGCATATAACATCTATGTATCAGATAACACCTTTGGTTCTTTCTGGATCAAATATTAAATGAAGATTTGAACCTTGTGCCCTGTTTATTCATATTATGGAGTTCCCAGACTTAGAGTTTCCATTGAGTTAGGACAATTTACTCAATAGACAATAACTAATAAATAAAACATTTGTGGAGTGGTATATGGTTTTCTTTTTTTTTTTTTTTTTGAGGTTTTATTTATTTATTTTTTATTTTTTTATTTTTTATTATTAAATTTTGAGTTACATATTTTCTCCCCGTCTTTCCCCCG
>JAQQSU010005926.1:0-13662 GCA_028627135.1 Pseudochirops cupreus | reverse complement strand
CCGCCCTCTAAACAACAACACCAACAACAAAATTAGATTGGAGCAATTGGAAGCTAATGACTTTATGAGAAATCAAGATACTATAAAACGGATCCAAACAATTGAGAAAATGGAAGGCAATGTGAAATATCTCATTGGAAAAACCACTAACCTGGAAAATACATCCAGGAGAGATAATTTTAAAATTATTGGACTACCTGAAAGCCAGGATCAAAAAAAGAACCTAGACACCATCTTTCATATCAAGCAAAATTGCCCTGATATTCTAGAACCAGAGGGCAGAATAGAAATTGAAAGAATTCACTAATCACCTCTTGAAAAAGATCCCAAAAAGAAAACTCCTAGGAATGTTATAGCCAAATTCCAGAGTTCCTGGATCAGGGAGAAAATAGTGCAAGCAGTCAGGAAGAAACAATTTGAGTATTGCAGAAACACAATCAGGATAACACAAGACCTAGCAGCTTCTATGTTCTGGGATTGAAGGGCTTGGAATATGATATTCTGGAGGTCAAAGGATCTAGGACTAAAACCAAGAGTCACCTACCCAGCAAAACTGAGTATAATGCTACAGGGGAAAATATGGTCATTCAATGAAATAGAGAATTTTCAAGAATTCTTGATGAAAAAAACAGAGCTAAACAGAAAATTTGACTTTCAAATACAGAAAGCAAGAGAGGCATGAGAAGGTAAACAGGAAAAAGAAATCATAAAGAACTTATTAAAGTTGAACTATTTACATTCCTACATGGAAAAATGGTAATTGTAACTTGTAAGACTTTTCTCAGTATGAAGATAGCTGAAGGGAATATGTGTGTGTGTGTGTGTATACACATATATATACATATATATGTACGTGTGTGTGTGTATATGTATACATACATATATATGTATGTTTAGGAGGATGCATGTGTATATAAATATATATATGTGAGTGTGGGCATTTGTATGTTCATGTATACATAGAGGGCACAGGACGAGTTGAATATGAAGGGATGATATCTAAAAAATAAAATTAAGAGGTGAGAGAGGAATGTACTGGGAGAAGAAAAAAGGGAGCGATAGATTAGGGTAAATTATCTCATATAAAAGAGGCAAGAGAAAACTGTTACAATCAAGGGGAAGAGCAGGAAGGTGAAAGGGAATGGGACAACCTGATTCTCATTGAATTTGGCTATTTCTACTAACAACTGGAGAAATCCAGAAAGGTCTATTGAAGGGGGGTGGCATACCTGAGTTGAACCTTTGAAAGCAGCCAGGGAGTTCCAAGAGATGGGGGTGAAGAAAGCAAACATTCTCAGCCCAGGGAACAGTCTGGACTAAAGCCCAGAGGAGAGAGAATGGTGTGTTTTGGGAACAGTGAGCAGGCCAGTTTGGCTGGAGTGTAGAATGTGTAAGGGAGAGTAACATGTAGTCATTCTGGAAAGATGGACTGGAGCCAGGGTGAAGTACTCTAAGTGCCAAAAAGAGGATTTTGTGTTTTAACCTAAAGTTAATGAGCAACCACTGGAGTTTCTTAAGAAGAGTGATATGGTCAGACCTGAACTTTCAGAAAATCAATTTGGCAGCTTTATGGAGGATAAGTAGTAGAGAGGATACAGGTGGACCAATTATGAGGCTGTTAAAATAATTGAGATGAGAGCTGACAAGGGGCTGGATCAAGGTGGTTGTGGTGTGAGTCTTGAGAAGAAATCACAGATTTAGAATTGAAAGGGTCCTTAGAGGTCATCAAATCCAACCCCTTCATTTTATAGGTGAAGAAACTGAGTCTCAAAAATGTTCAGTGACTTGCCCAGGATCACACGGGTAGTAAGTGTTGGAGCAAGTGCTATTGAAGAGGTAGGATCAACAAGACTTGTCAATTTATTGAATCTTATAAGTCAAAGATAACACTGAATTTGTAAACCTGACCCATTGAAAGGCTGGAGTTTTCCTCAACAGAAATAAGGAAGCTTGGAGGCAGAGCAGATTTTAAGGTAAACATGAGTTCTGCTTTAGAAATGCTGGGTTTGAGTTGCCTTTGGCAATTCAAGAAGACCTGAGTTCAAATCTAGTTTCAGACATTTATTACCTGCGTGACCTTGGGAAAGTCATATAACCTCTCAGACTCAGTTTTCTCATCTGTAAACTGGGGATAACAGCACCTACCACTCTCAGTGTTGTTGTGAAGATCAAATGAGATAATATTTGTAAGTGCCTATGCCCTGTAAGTCTAATAAATAGTAGGTGCTTAATAAGTGCTTATTCTCTTTTCCTTTCCCTCTATAGGACATATAGGTAGAGATGCCCTGGAGGTAGTTGGTAAAGTAAGACTAGAGTTGCAGGAGAGAGATCAGGGATGGCTATGTCCATTTAGGAGATACCTATATAGATGTAATCATTGAACCCTTTGGAATTGATGAGATATGTAAAGAAATAATAGAAGAGGACCTAAGGCAGAACTCTGGGGCACAGCGTAGGACATGGATGATGACCCGGAAAGGAATGGTCAAATGAGTAGGAGAGTGGAAAGGCCAGGTAGTACTTAGAACAAGGAGAGCAGGAAGAAGGAAGAATCTCCCAGGTAGCATCTATGACTGGAGGAACAGTGGAAGAGCCCCATGCCTTGAGGGAGCAAGGGACCTGGCCTTTGCCACCCTGGTCTACTAGCTACTGCTGTGAGTGATTCAGACATGCAGACCTGATAGGAAAGGGTGTTGCTTGTTCAGATCACCTGCAAGGGAGCTTTTGAACGCTGTTTGTTTCCTGAAGCAGCTGGATAGCACAGTGGATAGAGCCCCAGACATGGAGCCAGGAAGACCCGAGTTCTAATGTGGCCTCAGATACTTACTGACTGTGTGACTGTGGGCATCATTTAATTTCTTTTTACTTCCATTTCCACATTTCTAAAGTGAGGATAATAGTAGCACCTAACTCTGAGGGTTGTTGTGAGCATCAAATGAGATAATATTTGTAAAATGTCTAGCACACTGCCTGGCACGTGGCTCTTGTTTGTCCTTCGTTGCTGAAGAGGCGCAGTGATATCATGGTATCAGGAGTGGAGAACCTGCAGCCTCAAGGCCATATGTGGCCCTCTTTGAGTGAGCCCAAGTTTTACCAAACACATCCTTTTATTAAGGTGATTTGTTCTGTGGTTTGGATTTAGTCAAAGGGCTGCACTTGAGGACCTAGAGGCCCACATGTGGCCTTGAGGCTGCAGTTCCCTAGCCATGGGTGATGAGATGTCTTCATTTGTGCTTGAAATGGACTTAAGTGATCATCAGTCTCCTTCTTTCTTCCTGAATCATCCAAGTCTAGTGGTAGGATAAAAGTCAAGATGACTAGCAGTGGGTGACCTTGGCATTTTCTATGACTGGCCAAGCTCTAAGCTCCCTATGGCACCTGTTTCAGCTGCCTTCATGTTGTTGGAATAAATTTTTCTCCTCCGCCCATTCTGCTGGGAAAGTCTTCACAAGCTTGGAATAGACATCCCCCTAACACAGTGGTTCTCAGCCTGTGAGTCGTGATCCCTTTGGGGGTAGAAAGGCCCTTTCACAGGGGTCACGGGGGTTGCCTAAGACCACTGGAAATCTCGTATTTCCAATGGTCTTAGGAATCAAGACACTGCTCCTCTGTCTGCCTCCAGGTAGGTCCGCCCACATGCAGATACGCCCACATGAGAGTGTTAAAGGGTTGTGGCATTAGGAAGGTTGAGAACCTGGTACTGCCCCAACTCACCAACAGGTTTGAGGCCTGTTGTTTTCCCTCAACCTGGTTTAGCCCATCTGCTGAGACTGTTTATTGGGATGTGGTTCCTGCACATGCTCCAGCTTCTTGGAGCCAAAGGTGAGAGTTGGGTGAATCAGGTAGGCACCAGAGGTAAGATAAGCAGCCCTGGATTGGGAAGACTCAGCAGAGCCCCTCACACCAGACGTCCTGGTCCTCCTGAACACTGCATACATATGGGAATCAGATAGTAGGTGCTTAATAAACACCTGCTTCCTTCCTCTTTTTGTTTCTGGGCTCCTGGAGATCCTTTTAGTTAATTCTGCATTTTCTATCCTCTTCCTATATTGCTATCTTGAGAGCTTATACAAGTGCTGGGGACCTTTTTACTCTCATTTGGAGTAACATAAACATTAACCATACATAGGCTATATTTGAAGATTCGATGGAGTAAATTTGAAGTGGGGATATGTCAAAGGAGAAAAAATGGCCCAGTATCAGACTCAGTATATATGAGCCCAGGATTTGGGGAGGAGAGGGTAGCACGAGGACTAAGCCATGGGTTCCACAAATATGAAATTGGTCATAATCCCTGCCCTCAAGAAATGAGACGTATACACAAATAACCAAAATACAGATTGAACTCTGATAAACCCATAAGAAAAATCAAACAGAGTGGCAGGAAAAACTTAAACAGGGCAATGAAAAGGAGAACATTTAGCTTAGGAGTCCAGACAAGGCTTTGTGGAGGAGATGGTGCTTTAGCTCAACTCAAGGGAAGGATTTCACCAGGGAGAGATAGTGGAAGCCTAGTCAAGATTTGTGCATGGCCTAATCAAAAGTTCAAAAGTGAGAAAGGGCAAGAAAAGATCATGGAATGAAGGTGGGACATCAAATGCCAAGTTTGGAGGGATGGTCAGGGGTCCAGTTGGGCTAGAATATAGAGGTGAAAGAGTCGTGTAAATACAGCTGGAAAGGAAAGCTGTAGCCAGATAGTGGAGGGCCTCCAATGCCAATTAATGAGATTGCATTTTGTCCCATAGGCAGTGCAGATCCGCAGGAGGTTCCAAAGCAGGGAAATGATGTGTTCATCCCTTTAGGAAGATTATTTTTGCATTGGTTTGAAGGATAAAAAACTAGAAACAGGGTCACCAGTTAAGAAGTTGTTTCAAAAGTCCAGGGAAGACAGAATAAGGGCCTGAACCAAGTTGGTTGCAGTGGGCATGAAGAGGAAAGGATGAATGTATGAGAATTTTCAGAGGCAGAATCAATGAGATCTGACAACATACTGGCTATTGGGGAGGGAAGGGGTCAGAGTGAAGAGTTACCTTTGAGTTTTCAAGTCTAGGTGATGGGATTAAGGCTAGTGCCATCAACAGAGAGAAATAGAATCATTATTAAGTTTTGTTATGGGAAGGGATGGGAGTTTGCATTTCATTTCTTTGAGAAAAATCGTTACTCTTTTAATATATGTGGTAATTTTCAAGTAACCAGAATGTCCTTCTCCCCAGCCATGATGGATAATAGAATGCCTTTTATATATAAGTGCTAAGGATGTGCTAAGATTTGGAAACATTTTTAATTAAAATTAATACGGAAAGTTTAAAAATTACCCTCTTTTCTTCCTTCTTTCTCATCCTCTCTCTCCCCCTGCCTTTTTCCCCACACTGATTTGGCTACCACAGCATAGACACCATTGTCTCCTCTGGGGAATTGCGGTGTGAGCCCTGAATTAAGTAGCACCAAACTGCTGATGAGCTTAGGACCATCTAGCTCAGTGGTTCTCAACCTTCCTAATGCTGTGACCCTTTAATACAGTTCCTCATGTTGTGGTGACCCCCAACCATAAAATTATTTTCATTGCTACTTCATAACTGTAATTTTGCTGCTGTTATGAATCGTAATGTAAATATCTGATATTCAGGATGTATTTTCATTGTTACAAATTGAACATAACCCACAGGTTGAGAACCACTGATCTAGCTAGAGTTGTAAGCCACCTTAGAAGTCATCTGGTCCAGCTCCCTCTCTTTAAATGAAGAAACCAAGACTTGGGGAAGTTACCTGCTAAATGTCATATGTGTCAAAGGGATAGGTCAAGCCAGTCTTGGGAATTGGGTGAATGTCATCTGACCTCAGATCCAGCAGCCTCTCCACTGTACCTTGTTGCTTCTTACTTGAGCTTATGGAAGTCAAGACTCTTTTGTGACTTCTCATGCCACAACAGCCTGTGTTTTTTACACTCCAGGGATTGAAATGACCCCACTGTTCTACCTAAACACTGGAACCTCCCAGGGCCTGCCTGGAGTTGCTCTCTCTCAACCTGCCTCCTTCTCTTTCTTTAATAAGTGCTGGTTTCAAGTGTTGCCTACTTCTTGTTCCAGATGACATTAAAAAGACACAGAAATGTAAAATTTCTAGTGGCAAAATATAGTACGAGAGGGGAAAACTTTAATCAAATGGGTGTATTCTCAAGGGGCCCAAGTACTTCATTTTAATTCATCATTTCCCTTTGATGAAAACTTTAGTGAATTTTTTATTATGTAGAATTTATATGAAGCTAGGGTTTAGGTAATCAGTTTTAATATTTATACACTTAGGGAAAAAATGGGAATCATTAGTAAAGCATGCATAATTAATGAATTAAATTACATTTTCCCTTTGTTTTCCTTCAGGTACAAGGAAATGCTAGATCTGGTGATCTCACCCAGCCTGACTGTAAACAGCCATTGCTCTGATAGACTGACACCCAACATTTCTGACATTGGTGCCCTGTCTCCCCATGACATAGGAGGTAGGCCTTTGGTCTCTTTGTGGTTTGTTCATGCCAGCAGTCACTAAAGGACCCATGTGAGGGTGTCAAACTTGTGGGTCAGCCCCAGAACCTGATCTCATGAAAAACACTTCCTTTCAAAAGCACAGATTGTCTGACAGTTCTTTTTTCCCCTCAGTCCTCTGACCCTAAGTCAGGATGGGCCCCTCTGAAAGGTACCCAGAGATTTGAATAGCCTGCTTGGTGGGGTCAAACCTCCTTTCAAAATTTTCCTCTTCTGGGTAAAAATAATTCAAAATATTAAGTGGCAAGATAGTGTGGCAGTTTGTGGCTCTTAGCCCACAGGCAGCAATTGAACATTAAGTATGATAACCAGGGCCAACTGTATGTCTTCTCAAGATCACAGACCAACTCTGTACATTCAGTTCTCTCCTGGTTTAACACTCATCCAAGTGGGCCTGTTGCTTATGGGGTTTTCATCCCAGGACAAAAGCTTGTCTGCCTCTTGTTTTCTAGATCAGCTTGAGTCAAGGAAGCACAGGAATGTTAAATCTGTTTAAAAAATTATTGGCAAGTGATGCAGAGGAACTAGTTCTTGCTAGTACAATTCCTGCTATTGTTTGCTCTGCTTGGGATCTGTCAGCCTTCCTGCTAGAAGAGAAGTTAGCAAGAAGCATTAAGCTATTATGTTTAACCACTGGTTTAACCCCTTGTGAGGACTATTTGCTGTAGGTGTTTTGAAAGCCCACTTATCTCACCGTGGCTGACTGGGCTTGATTACAGCTTACAGGATGTGAATGCCACCAAACAAGGTTGGCTGGAAGGACTACTGTCAGGGGGAAGCTAGCATTTTAAAATTCACATTTCCAGTCAGATGTCAAGTCATTAGAACTTTATTTTTAAGGAAATTGAGGCCTTGGCAAAGTCATTGTTGCTGGAACATAAAATGTTAAAATGGGAAGAGACCTTAAGAACACAGAATACAGAGGGCCAGGACAGTGGAAGAAATCTTAGGAATCATCCAATCCAGAGGTTCTTCACCTGGGGTGACCTTGGTTTTTGTGTTTTTTAATGTTTTGATAACTTTATTTCAATATAATTGATTTTCTTTATAATCCTGTATATTTTGCTCTGTGCATTTAAAAACATTCTGAAGAGGGGCTCCATAGACTTTATCAAATCAGCAAAAGAGCCCATGACAAAAACGGCGATAATTTAGTCCAGCCCCTTCATTTTACATTTTACATAAGGAGAATGTAAGGCCCAGTGCAGGAAAGTACTACATTACAGAGTTGACTGAGGGGCAGGGCAACAAAGGGGCAAAGTGGATAGAGAGTCAGGTCTGGAGTCACAAAGACTCACCTTCCTGAGTTCACATCTGGTTTCAGACACTTACTAACTGTGATTAACCCTGTTTGCCTCAGTTTCTTTATCTGTAAAATGAGCTGGAGAAGGAAATGGCAAACCACTCCAGTATCTCTGCCAAGAAAACCCCAGATTGAGTCACAAGAGTCACCTGACTGAAAAGTGACTGAACAGCAGCAACAATAGAGTTGATTAGTGGTAGGATTTAGGTATTTCACTTGGAAGGGGGAGGGGATGATGAGATTGAGCCTTTTTCTACAACCTTCATCTTGTGGGTAGGAAAAAAAAGTTAGTCTTTAGTTGTGAAAGCAGTGGAACAAGCGTGTTGAACAACCTTTCTGGAAAAGAGCATTGGCTTCTTGATCCGGCCCCAGAGATTGGTAGGAGGAAGCATTGCAGGCTGTCCGGGATTCATGGACATGGTCAGAAATAATTCTTTGTAACTTATTCAGAAACCAAGTTGCATTATTTATGAGGAAGCATATTAAAGGCTGTGTTTTTACTGTTATTTCTCTCCTCAGAGTGAAACACACACAGTGAGTGCGAATCCTAGATAATGGTGAAAACCATTAGTGCAGTTAGTGTATTGGTTGCTAGATTGCTAGAAATGGGAGGTGGCAGGATGTAACTGAAGGAGGACTTGATTGGGAATTTGGAGTTCTGGGATCTGATCCTGCCTCTGCTCACTAGGAGAGTGACCTTTGGCAGGTCCTTCCACGTTTCTGGGCATCAGTTTCCCCATCTAGAAAAAATTAGATAGCTGGACTAGTATCGTTGCTAGCTCCAAAACCCTGAGAGTTCATTGCATCTGATTCTTTTGCCTCTCCCACATCCAGTCAGTTGCCAAGTCTTCTCATTTCTACCTCCATTCCCTTCAGAGTGCTAAAAAATCACAAAATGCTTTTGTAGTAAGCTCTAGCCTTCAGAAAAGATGCAGCACTGGTTTCCAGATAGGCACACCAGAAACAATCCCAGGTTTCTTTCTTTTCTTCCTTCCCTTTTTCTTCTAATTTGATTTCTAATCTCTGTTGGTCAAATCCATACTATGACCTTAGAACTAAGGCAGGAGTGGGGAATAAACTGTACATAAGAATCCTTCTGGGCCACATATTAACATTATCTGTATTCTATTCTATTTTTGTTTATTTTAATAAATATTTCCCAATGACATTTTAATCTAGTTCAAGCCCACTGAGAGTATTGCCCCCCACCAGGTGTCTGACTCCTCTGCCTAAGACAATTCACTAAACCTCTCTGGGTCTTGGATTCCTGATCCGTGAAATGAAGGAGTTGTATTAGACTATCCCTAAGGTCCCTCCAGCTCTTATATTCTATATGCCAAGGTCCCTTACAGCTCTAAGAATCTGTTGACTTCACATTTTGAAAACCTCAAAGTATAATTCAGCCCGATTTGAGCATACTGCCTTAAAGACTTTGTCTTTGATAAAATCATGATGACCTATACCTGATAATAGGAATCAGTACACCTGGCTTCTAATCAAATGAGCCATTTAGATCCAAAAGGGACCTTAGAATACAGAATGACAAAGTTTGCAGGGACTTGAAGGATCACTTAATTAACCCCCTCATTTTACAGAGGAGGAAATATATTGTATTTCCACTGCATTGAAGCAAGTGGGTCTTAGATTCTGACATTTGTGAAGGTTCTCTGAGAGGGAGAATGGGAAAAGTTGCTACCAAATTCAGAGATAGTAAGTCTGGTAATATCCTATTACATAAACAAGTTTCTTTCAGTGCCCTGTGAGGTTGGAGCTAAGCTTCACCAAATCTGCAGGAGAAATTCTATACTTCAGCTTGCTCACTAAGTGCCAAATTAAGCCGCTGTTGGCTGGCCTATTTCACCCTTTGCCTTTCGTCCTATATTCATTCATTTCTTTAGCAAGGATTGTTCTGAGTACCTACTATGTGCCAGCACTCTGTGCAATATTCAAAAAGGGCTCTGATATGGTCCCTTCTCTCAAAGAACTGGCAGAGTTGAACCAGAGACACAATGAGTATGACAGTTTGAAGAAGGTAGAAATAACAGTGGTCAAGGAAAACTGGAGGTGAAAACTGAGCCTAGGGCCTGGCTGCTGCTATCAGCCTGGAAAGATTAATTACACTAAGAAAGTAAAGAGGAGGCAAACATTTCTCTTTAAAAAAAAAGCAGCTGTCTTTCTGAAGTGAATACTAGAATATTAGATGTTTCCTCTGGGTTGTGAATCTCTACTCCCATTAGGTAATCTGCATTCTGATTTTTCTTAAAGGTCTTTAACATTCTGTCTTGAAGTTGAATGGCATTTTCATTCATTCAATAAACAACACTTATTGAGCATTTATTTTATGTAAAGCTGAGCCTGTGGCAAGTCTGTTTTCCTCACCTTCACCTCTCAGACCATTAAGCCAGGAACAGCTAGTTCCCACAGGTGACTTGACCTGTGGGAAATCCTGTACTTGCCACACCCTCTCTGTAGAACTAATGTAGAACTAATCTGTTCTATGGGGAGGGGGTGGAGAGAATGGGGAAAGGAGGTAGCATTGTCATGCTTATATTAGAAGAGAATTCCTGATCCTTTTTTTAAAAAAGGAAATGTTACTGAAACTAAAAGGAGTGAGTGCCCATTAATATTTTGTGTATGTGTAATATGGCTTTATCTTTTTAAAAAAAATGTTTTTAAATGGAAGCTTTTTGGTTTTTTAATCACTATCATTTCTGAACATATCCCCCCCCTACTCCTCTACCCAAAGAGCCATCCACCAAGAGGGGAAAAGCTCAGTTCAGAAAAACTAACCAATACCCCCACCATGTCTGACTATACGCAGTATTCCACATTCATAGTCCTTACCTGTGCAGGGAAGAGAGAGAGATATCCATTAATATTATAATCATCCAAAAAAGTAAATAAAAATTTAAATATATTTCATTCAGCTTGGTTATCACTGAAAATAATACCTTGAATTTGTATTCAAGATAATTAAACATCAGTTATCCCATCTGATCCTCAGAACAGCTCCAGAAGGAGGCAGGGCAGGCGTCTGCCTCGGAACTCAGTGTGAAATGACTGCTGAAGAACCCACAGCTAACTGACTGATGGAAGAGGCTGAACCGGGATCCACATCCTAGGACTAAACTAGCACTGAATACCCGGGTCAGAACTCTGTTGCCTATTTTATGAGGCAGTGGATGTAAGAAAGAGGATCATAGATTTTGAGTTGGAAGGGACCTTAGAGATCCAGCTTCTTCTCTTTAAAGAGAAGATTGATTTAAACTGAGGTTTAGAGACATTGAGTTGCTTACCCAGAATGACAAAGGGAATCAAATGGCAGAGCTGGACGGTAAAAGGCAGAGAACCCAAGTGTTAGGACTTGAAATCTGTGGCTCTTTCCACAGGTTTTATGGGTAGGTGGGGAGTGTCTTAGGACCTGAGTTACAGTCCCAGCTCTACTACTTAATTAGTTAACTACTAGTATGACAAGCTTCATCATCCTCATCTCAAAAGATTCTTAGAAAATGTTTTGTAAACCTTTAAGTACTCTATAAAAAGTGAGATATTTATTGTTATTTATTGTCATGGCCTATATCATATGCTAAATTCCTCTTTTCCACAGTGAAGAACTGTCTCTGGCCATGAATATTACTTTTCTCTACAAAGAGAAAAGAGATGATAGATTTGTGGTGTTTCTCTATTGCAGGGGAGAGGTGACGGCAAAAAAGCTTCTTGCAATAAAATTAATTGAATTGGAATTAATGTAATTCTTTGCCATGTTTACAAGAAACCATCTCTAGCACCTAGATTAGTCATC
This sequence comes from Pseudochirops cupreus, assembly GCA_028627135.1. Lineage (NCBI taxonomy): Eukaryota > Metazoa > Chordata > Mammalia > Diprotodontia > Pseudocheiridae > Pseudochirops > Pseudochirops cupreus. The sequence continues at coordinate 2,018 of JAQQSU010005926.1, read as the reverse complement.
ACATTCTAGGTGGCAATTTTGGCCCCCTTACCCAGTCGTTAGCTTGCTAATCCCCCTGTGAGAGAAAAAGAATGTGAGCTTTGGAAATCAAGATACAGAGGTTTTAATGGCTTAAGCAAGACCCCACTAAGGAAATTCACCACAAGAGCTGGGGTGAAAATTGAGGCATCTGTAGTGCTGTATGCCAGCTACTGGTCCATACCACTGACTCAGGAATGAAAAACCAACTTTAAGATGATTTACTCATCCTGAAAGACAGAGCCTGCAACCTAGCTACAATAGTGTTACCCACTCTCTGACTTCTCTCCTGCTCCCAATCAAGAAAAACGTTTAGAATTTGAAACTTTAGAAGTAAACAGAGGGTGTCTTTTAGCAATTAGTAAGTCATTTGTCAAGTTTCCTCTTTTAAGATCACTGAGGTTTGGGCTGGGAAGGTTGGGGGTGAGGAGGAAATGTTAAAATTGAACCAAATAAAAATAGATTGAAACTTTTTTTTAAACCCACCCAGAATGCTTTCACACTGAAGTCTGCAGGGAATTTTTGTATAATTGTATAATCTTTCCTAGGTTTGTTGGAGTGTGACAGGGGAGGGGATTATTCTTTTACCAAAACATATATAAGGGACAACAGCAGGCAGGTGGAGCCACTAATTTTCCCACCAGACTGAGAGAAGATAAGAGTGAGAAGAAACCCAGAAGTGAAGAAACTTGTATAACACACATTTTGGTTGGTGGGAAGAAATTCAGTCCAAATTTATGGAATGACAAGATATCCAGGGCCCATAGGAATATTTCCAGATAGTTACATTTTATGCAGATTTGCATATTTCATTAAATAAAACATGTTCAAAATGTTTAATTCACAGAGGTTAGAGCCAAGATGGCAGCGTAGAAGCAGCAAGGTGCTGCAGCTCCCACACAGCCACCTCAAATACCCATAAAATATGACTCTAAACAAATTTTAGGGCTCTAAAACTCACACAAATACACTTCCTGCTGAAGGCAGCTTGGCTAAAAGGGACTATCTCAGTGCTGAGAGCCAAAACCATTCTACCCTGAAACTGTGGCTTGGCCCTGGGGTGGCTGGACGAGCCAAGCTGCAGCTGGAGCTTTAGAAGAGTGGATCAGCAGCAGCTGTGGCAGTTTCCATAATTATCAAGCCATAAGAAACAAGGACTAAGTGAAAGGTTAGTGGAACTCAGCTAAACTTTGGGGAGAAAAGCAGGTCTGGCCAAACTGCCTCCAGGGCAAGGAAGCGGCAGAAGAGGTGGCCCTGCAGCTGCCTCCATGTAGCTGCTTCAGAGCTCCCGGCCTGCAGACTGCAGGAGGGCCAAGCAATCATTCAGAGGCCAAGTGCTCTTGCATTGAGCGGCCTGGATCCGGATCATGGTCTTGGGTGGTGGTCTTGGGGGTGCGTTTTCAGTGAGCCAAAGCTGGTGGGGACTGCAAAAATACAACAGCCCCCTAATACCTCCAGTAGCTGGGAAAACCCCAGTGATTTGAGACAGAGCTTTCCCCTCTGGAAGCAGAGTTCCACAGAGCTAAAAAATCATTGCCTGGCCATCATGAGCAGGCAAAGGAAGCAAAGTAAGAACAGCAACCAAACTCTAGATTCCTTCTTTGGGGACAATAAGGACCAAAGCATGGAATGGGAAGAAGACAACTCAGTCAGAATTCCCGTACCAAAAGCTTCCAAGAAACATGAAGACTGCCTAAAAGCCATAGATAAGCTTAAGAAGGATTTTGAAAACCAAATAAGAGAAGTGGAAGAAAAATTGGGAAGAGAAATAAGAGTGATGCAAGAAAATCATGAAAAGAGTCAGCAACCTGACTGAAGAAAATAACACCTTAAAAAATAGATTAACTCAAATGGAAAAAGAAGTCCAAAAAGCCAATGAGGAGAAGAATGCCTTAAGAAGTCGAATTTGCCAGATGGAAAAAGAATCTCAAAAGCTTTCTGAAGAGAATAATTCCTTCAGAATTAGAGTGGAGCAAATGGAAGCAAATGGATTTATGAGA
>JAQQSU010005925.1:0-13663 GCA_028627135.1 Pseudochirops cupreus | reverse complement strand
TTTTTAAATCTCTGTGGGGCTCTGCTTCCAGAAGGGAAAGCTCTGTCCCAAATCGCTGGGGTCCTCCCAGCTGCCGTAGCTCTTAGGGAGAGGCTGGGAACTCTTCCTATATACTTCCGGCAGACTGGATAATAAAGACTCCAAGACCGAGGCCCAAGACGGCGATCCGTCCAGGCCACTCAACGCGAGAGCTCTGGCCAAGAACAATCACTCAGTTCCCTGCTGCCTGCAGGCCGCAGGCAGGAAGCTGCAAAGCCGAGGCAGGTGCAAAACCTCTGCCTTCCGCTTTTCCGCTCTGGAGGCCTTTTGCCGGAATGCTTATCTCCCCCTTTCACAATTCCCATTCACAGCTGCCGCTAATCCGCTCACCTGAAGCTCCTCAGCTCCTCAGCTCCTCCCGTCCAGCCGCCCCCGGGGCACAGCCGCGGCTTCAGGCCAGGCTGGTTTCAGTTCGCAGTGCTGATATGGTTCCTCGTAGCCAAGCTGACTTTAGTGGGAAGTTTCTTTGTGTGGGTTTTGGAATTCTAGGATTGGTTTAGAGTCCTATTTTATGGGTATTTTGGGGTGGCTATGTGAGAGCTGCGATATGTTACTGCTGCTACGCTGCCATCATGGCTCCGCCCCCCTCATAGTTATTCTTAAAACAATATTGCTGTTACTTTATACAATATTCTCTTGGCTCTAGTTATTTCACTCTTCATTATTTCATGCAAGTCTATCCATTTTTTCTAAGATCATTGAGCTCATAATTTCTTAGAGCAGAAGAATATTCCATCACAATCATATGCCACAACTTATTTAGCCATTCCCCAATTGATGGGCAGCCCCTCTATTTCTAGGTCTTTGCCACCACAAAGAGATCTGCTATAAACAATTGAGAAAATATAGTTTCTTTTACTTTTTCCCTGATCATCTTTGGAGACTCAAAGGCATGGGCAGTTTAATAACTCTTTGGGCACAATTTCAGATTGCCCTCCAAAATGACTGGATCAGTTCACAGTTTCACCAACAATGAATTAGTGTCCCAGTTTTTCCATGTTCCTTCCAATATTTGTCTCCCCTTCAATAATTTTAGCCAATCAAATTAAAATTTTAAAAGCGTGAAATGAAATACACATGAAACCAATTACATTGAAATGTTTTGTTATTTAAATATATTTAAAAGTTCAGAGATCCCATGTTAGATATTCCTTGTTTAGGTAGAAGGAGTTTTATAATGAGTTCTTTATTATGAGGAAGTAATGAATCTTTCTTATTCACACATATACAAGGTACTGCCCTAGGGTAAGGTGATAGAAAGATAAATGAAAAACAATGCCTGCTCCAAAGGAGTCTGCATTCTACTTAGGAAATAAGAAGAATGTAAGAGGAAATGAGCAGCATTTCCTTCTCCTTACCTATTAGTGTGCATTGGTACAATGAAAGCCGGTGTGAACTTTGAGGCTGAGGGTTGACTGAATTTTGGCTCTGGTGCTGAGTGCTTGTGTGACCTTGGACAAGTTGCTTAATTTCTCTTAGTCTCAGTTCATTTCCCAAATGACATGGCTAAACTAGATGTCCTCTAATGTCCCTTCCATTCTGAAATCTATGATCTCATCATCTTCACCACAAAGTGTAGCATTGGGTCTAGGTAGGGAAAAGCTTTCTGTAGAACAATTCACGAATCCCTGACACCTTAAGTTATACAAAGTATTTTCTTTATAACAACCTCATTAAGAAACCAATATTATTCTCCCCATTTTACAATCACAGAGGAATGAGGCACAAAACAGAGAAATCACCTGCCTGTGATTTTGTAGCTGATGCACACCAGAGCAAGGATTTCAGTTCAGGTGTCCAAACCCCAATATGAGCTCCATTTGGCCCAACAATACTGCCTCTTGAAGCAAAATGGACCTTTGTTTCAGGATGGTGGTAAGCATTTAGTAATTCAGGAAAGAAATTTGTGGAGAGGAAAAGGATTAAACAAACAGGAACTAACAGAAGTAGAAATAAAAAGAGTTCAAGTTTATATATATATATATATATATATATATATATATATGTATATATATACACACAGACATATACAAATATATGTGTATGTATATATAATATATACACACATATATATTCCATATTATATAATGCTACATATATAATGTCACATATATGTGTGTATATTCACATGTATACACACAATAATCTTTGATCACATCCCCAAGAATTGGCCTATTACTCTTCCACAATGTACATTCTAAGTTTTCTTGTCCCAATTTATGACTTTACTTCTTTCATATAAATTGCCTTCCCTTGACATTTATTTTAATTCCTGAAAAATTGTTTTTAATGCTATGGAACAATTTATATATAATCTCTCTCTCTCTCTCTCTCTCTCTCTCTCTCTCTCTCTCTCTCTCTCTCACACACACACACACACACACACACACACACACGCACACACACACACACACACCTACCACAAACAGCTATCTAGATAAAAATGGGAAAATGGGAAATCAGTTAATTATTTGGATTTTTAGTATTCCTGAAGCTAAAGAATTTTAAATTTGCAAAACATCTGAATTAATTTTTTAAAAAAATGTTTACTTTTACTCCAGAAGTTTGATGTTATGCATATATACCCATAAACTGTACAACTTTAATGCATTTATAAATTGGCTTGATTTTCTTATGCCATGAATTAATGCATTAAACCACTCTTTGGAAAATAGTAATTGCCAAAATGTCAACTTGAAATTTGAAGCAACTTGCAGGAATTAAAATCACAAGGACTTTTATGCTTCTTGCCCTTAATTCTAAATGAATGCAGATATTAAAAGATTTGCTTGGGTAAAGCCTTGAGATGATTCTGAAGAGTTTAAGTTGTGTCCATTACTTGTAAATTGGATGTTAAAACACCAGAGGGCGCTGCTATCCACTTAACTGATTCTGTTGGACAGTAAGGCACAGATCTAGTTATCCTACGCTTATCTTTAAAATCAGCAGAGAATGCTCAGGGAAAATGTCAAGTCCTCTTTTGGCAAGACTGCCAAATAGCTAATTCTGGTCTTTTTGTGAATGACATTGTTGGACTCATTAGGTTAGGGCTGTAGTATGATTGGATTTATCCAACCGCTCTCTTGACTCAGAGCTCAGCATTGGAAAATTCTGGCCTTATCTCTGTATACCATTGGGAAACAGCCACACAAGCGCTATTTGACTGGATACAACTCTTAACTCATGACCAGTCAAGAAAAACAAACAAGGCAAATTAAAGCAACTAGCACAACAACACCAAAGCAGTATTAGCCTAGTGTGTCCATGTTTACAAAGGGCTTCATAGATGCTCTCTCCTTCAGGCTACGTAACTCTCTGTGGCCGGTGTGATTATTATATCCATTTTATTGATGAAGAAACTGAGCTTGAGAGAAATCACCTTTTTTGCTGGGGTCACATTCCTACTCAGTTCTTCCTGAAGCACCTCCATTCCTTTGCCAGTTAGACCTCTTGGTGCCTAACAACCCAGCTGGCAAAACAAAATCTCAATATTGCCCTATTTTTGCCTTTGTATTAATGTCTCCTCTTCTCTAGGACCTAGCATAGTGCCTGGCATAGAGTGGGGATTTAATACATTCTTGTTCATTTCTTAATTGGTATAATAAAAGAGAACCCACAATGCAAGAAATTAATAGTATAGAATTTGGTTATTAAAGAAATTAAGAGATGGTTATAAGAGATGCTCTCAGCCAGCTGTCTATTGGAAAACAAGCTTGGATTTGGTATTAAAGGATCTTAATTTAGAATTTTGGCGCAATCATCTACCACTTGTCTGATCTGGTGCAAGTCTTTTCAACCATCTGAGAATTAGTTTCCTCATCTGTAAAGTGAGGGGTTGGAATGAGAAGAGATAGACTTCAAGGTCCCTTCCAGTCTAAATCTATGAACCTATAAATGTATGATCAAGCTTGGTGCCCTCTTTGTCTAGAATCAGCAGCATATTAAGACCTCTTTGTAATTTAAGGCGCAAAGACTTTCCCCCACTCCCTGAGTGATTGATTTATTTGCTGATTGACTGAACCAGCTGATAGCACCAAAGATATTAAGGATCTTTTTAGAGCAACAACAATGTACCCAAAATATCTCACAAAAGACAAAGAAATGGGATATCCCTCTCTGCCCTTCCCCACATTGTCTCCTCTTAGTTCCTAGAAATGTTATGCAGCCTTCAGTAGTCAGTATTTCCTCCAGTGACAGTGTCTGGGGTTCTGATGTGTACTAGGACTGAAGAAGAACATTGATTTTTTGGTCCTCACCCTCTTCCCTGAAAGTCTTAAGTTTTTATGCAACAAAAATGCCCCACTCAGCAAAGAAGACATTCATCAAACTCCCATGGCTCCATCTTGCTTGTTCACAGCCATTGGGAGTGACCCTCCAGACTTTTTTGGATGATCAGGCTCTGCTCAGCATAACCTCCATGAGGTGACCCATACTGATACTTCTGGCAGTTACTCTGCTTTATTTTCCTGTTCATGGAGATGCAATCATAGATTCATTGATTCAGAGGTAAAAATAGCTGAGGCCATCAAGTCCAATATTCCCTCCCTCCTCTTTTTTTACAGGTGAGGAAAATGAGGAACAGAAAGGCTAAGTGACTTGCTAAGGGCCACCCAGATAATAAGTGGCTGAGAGAGGATTTGAAATGAGTTCTTCCTGACTCCACACCAAGTTACCTGTTTTCTCTACCATGCTGTTGTTTAGTTGCATTTCTCTTTAGGTCTGTATGAGATCTAATAAACCATTCATGCAGTCTCCAAAAATTATTTGAAAGGAAAGATTAATTATGATTCTATACAAAAAAGATCTTCAGCTGGAGCATCACTTTATGGCACAGTTATAATTATTAGAAATGTAGTAATTTGCAAAGTACTCTACAAAGAAGAATATGCTGACTTGATGAAATAAATGCATTTAAAGTCATTAAATACTTTTCCAAGAAAAAGTCAGGTTTTAAAATGTTCATTTAAATAGATTCAGTAGAAATAAACTATGAATATCAGTCCAAATTCACAGTTGAGATTTATCCATTTATGTGTAATATATACACATGTGTATGTATATATATAGATACATATATACACATGTATATGTATACACTTATATATATACACATGTGTGTGTGCATGCGCATGCATGTCATCAAAACCATGAATTTCAACATAAACCAATGGGAGGACTCAAAGGTATGATTAAGGACAGCTATTACCGACCTGACACAGTTACCATTAGCCAATCTTTGGGGTTATTCTGTGCCTAAGACTCTAGGCAGTTTATACCAAAAATCAGTGTAGAGGTCTTTATAATATTCAGAGTGTAAAGAAACCTTAGAGATTATATCTTCCAACATTTGAGATTTTTTGAGAGCCCAAAAAACAGTGAATTGATGTTTCCCAAATTGCACAATTAGTATCAAAGGTCAGATTTTATTCCAGACAGTGAGTAGCAGAACTGGAATTGGAATCCATTTTCCCTGGCTTCAAATCTAGTTCAATTTCCACTATAAGAAGCACAAAAAAAGGCACAAAGTAACTCTTGGCTTAAGTAACCAGAGGCCTCAGATCTATATGGATCAAAATCAAGGCTTTATTTGATTCTCTTATCCTAATTCCTCCAACTCACATAGCTTCACGGGATTAGGGAATCATGGAATCACAGAGCTTGAACTCATAATTATAACTGTGTCATTAAGTGATGTTCCAGATGATAGTTCTTTAGTATGGAATCTTGATTAATCTTCCCTTTCAAATAATTTTTGAAGTGTACATTAGTTCCCTTTAGGAATCTCAGCAGCCATCAAGGCCAACTCCCTCATTTGACATATGGGAAAAGAGGACATGCAGATTAAGTGACTTGAGTAGGATTGGAGAGAGTTCTTTGGATTCTCTTCTACATTGTAAAAACATGAAAATGGGATAGCCTATTCTCCAGCCCAGAGAGCTCAACTCTCCTTGCTTTTCTATGTTACATATAGGCAGAGTGAGAGACAACCATTGCTATTCTCAGGGATGCAGCTAGAAGCTGATTCTGTCTTTACTGAGGAGATCAGCTGGTCTTCCTCCCTACTTGAGGTAAGTTCATTGCATATGACTTGGGTAGAGTAGAAAAAATGACACTTCCATGTAAATATGCAAAATAGATTCTTGAGTATGTAGAATGTCATCAACCTTCATCTTAATATTAATAATCATAGCTGATATTTATGCAACACTTTAAATTTGCAAAGTGCTTTGCATATAATATTTGATCTTCGCAACAACCTTCAATAGCACAGTGCTATTATTTTCCTCATTTAGCAGATGAGGAAACTGAGTCACATTAGAGTAAAATAACTTGCCTTGATGTAATGAGAATGGGAATTTGAAGACCTTTCCTGCCCCTTAATAGACCTATGGGGGAGTCTGAAGACCTCCCCTGCTGTGAAGATAAACTCTGCCCCCTAAGAGGCTGAATGTATTCACACGGAGCCTGTGGTGGGAGGAGTTTGCTGAAGGGAAGCAGAGTCCCCAGGAAGCTGGTGAGAGCTAGCCAGACAGTGTGGGACAGAGGAGCTCAGGCAAAGAGATAGAGAGGTTTGTGAGTAAATATTGTTCTTGTATTGGTTTATGGGAAAGCTGAAGGATGCTCTGGCTCTCAGCATTACTATGGCTTCTGAATATTTTTGGTACTGTGATGGAATTGGCTTACTGGTTTTGGGACTGGGTTTTCTGGTGTCTAAATAAATGTTTCAATTCTGTCCTGTATATGTAGAGTTTGGTATATTTTGCGATTGAACATCATGTGATACTTATAGTGACAGTCTTTATTTTGATCGTAGGCACTGTAAATATTGCATTGGCCCTATACCAGGGTCCAATAGCTAGTGTCTGATGTGGGATTTAAACTAGTCTTCCTTATACTTATGGCGAGAGCTTGCTCATGTTAAAAAGCACATAGGAGGCTGCTTTGCCATTATGAATACTGTTTGGCATTTATCAGACCAACTTAGTTACTGGAATGAGGGGAGGGAGGGTGGAGAGAGGAGAGACCATCTTACAAGAAAATAGGCAATTACCTTAACCTTTTTGTATGTCTTTAAAATTGAAGGAATAAAATGAGTCAGAAGAAAATGTTAACAAAGTGATTAAAGATCTTAAGATTGGAGTCCCTGTTTAAATACCCAGAATTATTATGTTAAAACGGAGTCTATGTGCAAAAGAACTCCTCAAATAATAGGACCCTTTGTTCTGAATTCCTCAAAGGGTATAATATTCAAATGAAGTTCATCTAACCCAAAATATTCTGAACAGTATTTATGCTGTGCTTATATAATGGAGAAGTATAAAAAGTCTAAAATAGAAACACTTTTGAAAAGGAAATAGAAACAAAAGGATGAAAAAAAAGGAGGGCTTCATTTCCCATGGAAGGTTTCAAGCAAATTGATGGCAAGCACCTCAGCAATTCTTGCTTTTGGGGTTTGTGTATCTTTTATTCTACTAGATTGGGAAGGAAAGCACCTTCTCTGATCCATAGCAACTCTGAGGAAGGAGCTCGCGACCTGATTGCATGAGTCAGGCCCAAGGGAAGCCCGAAGCTCTCTAGCCACAGAATCCTCTGCCAGGTTGGCAGAGCAAAGTCATTGCTTCTTGTCCTGACTTAAGATTCCCCAGGACTTAGATTTTACTGATGTCAACCTGAGCAAACATCCAGGGTGCTCACTGATGACCTGAGAATACATCTGATATTAATCACAGTTTTCTTTCTTAGAGTCTGTGAACCTTCTTAAGCCTCCCACCAACATATTTTGTTTTCTCTGGCCTTCTGCTTCTGACGGCTTTGGTTCAACCTTGATTCTGGACTTACCCAAAGACTGGTGAACCTAAAGGATCGGAGAAGAGTTGACAGCAGGACATAAATTATATATAAGCAACACTGAGGTAACACCAGCTCCCCTAACTTCCTTCAATGTACCTCTAAGACATCATGTATTGAAGGATGCTGAATTGGTAAGCTATGTGCTAGAGCAGAAGGTGTTCTGATAGTATGGAAAGAACTCTATTCTGTGGACATGCAGGTCAAATGCCAGCTCTGATAATTGCTTCCATTGTGACCTTGGGCAAGTTATTAGACCCTCTGGGGCTCAAATTCCTACCCAGTAAAATGAAAGGGCTGGAAGAGAACAGCCTGTCAGGTCCCTTCCAGCTGAAGAGCTATACTCCTAAAATCCTCCTTTAATTCTATGGTTAGAAATGTGTGTGAACCTGTTATGCCCATAATACATCATGATTTATGAACTGCCATCTTATCTGAAGAAAACAAAATTGTCAATGGTTCCATTATGATTTGTTTGTTTGCTTCAAGGAGGAAATAGTCTGATTCATTCATTCGATAAGTATTTATATAAAGTGTTTTCCACATGCCAGGCACTGTGCTGAATGCTGAAGATCATAGGATAGTGGAGACAGGCAGGGTATCAGGAATACAAAGAGAAAATTTAAAATACTCTCCTGTCCTTAAGGAACTTGCATTGTATTATGGAGAATCAACCTGTCCTCAGAGAAGTAAACATAATTTGTATAGATATTCAAAACAAAAGCAAAAAGGGGAGAAGGGAGTCAGAAAAAGCTCTAATAAATGCTTAAATTATCAGAATTACTTGATATTTTCACTAATAATATATGCTTTGAGATTATGCCTTCATTGGTATAGGGAATTCCCAGTGACAAAACTTAACTCCACTCACGTGATGGTCATTGACTCTGCAATTTACAGTCTTAAGAGAGTTGCTTGGGAGCATTGAGAGATTAAATGAATTTCTCAGGGTCTCATAGCCAGTGTGTGTCAGAGGCACATCTTGTCTCTCAGCTCAGTTTTCTATCCACTGTGCAATGATGCCTCACTACAAATAGACATTAGAATTTATCTCCTGGGTTTAGAGGATCAGGGGTCCAATGGAATAAAATGAGATAAAAGTGGTAATGTGCTTAATACAGTACCTAGCATGGGTAGGTTCTTAATCAGTGTTTGATTACCCTATACTCCCAATCCCAGGTCACTCACTTTCTACCTGTGTGACTTAGTCAAGTTGTTCAATCTCTCTGAACATCAGTTTTCCGATGATGTGACTACTGCGGTCTTTCTGAATCCTATAATCTATAATCTAATAATCCATGATAAGTAGTGATCAGACCTCTGCTTGAACAGTTCTAGTGATGGGATACTCATTATCTGATGATGGCTCCTTCAATTTCTGAATAGGTTTACCTGTTACAAAGTAAATTCTTACTTATTGTCAGTGGAATTTGGCTTCCCAGTAACTCCCAGTTATTGGTGCTAGTTCTTCCCTCTGGAGCTGAAACAGACTTGGTCTTCCATAGAATTGCTAATTATTTAACTCCAATTTTCTTGCCTCTGTCCAAGTCTTACGTTTTTCATGCTAAGTAAGATTAGTCAATTACTCCCATCCTTCCTTATGTACTGTAATGTAGCTTTTTACTCATAACAGAACACTCCAGGTGCAGTTTGACTGGTGCTGTACTCAGTAAGTTTAGTTTTTCTCTTGTTCTAGGTGACATATTATGCATCCTAATAAACACTTTACTTTTTTGGCCCCCAAGTCACATTTCTAAGTTACATGGAAATTGCAAGGATAGAAAGCAAGCCATGGCCAGGTAACCACTAGTCTGGTGGAGAGTGTTAGAGGTACCTCATTCACATAATAGCTGGACCCTTCTAATCCTGAAATTCTCTGAATCTTTGAAAGTCCTTGGTTCTATTTTTGTATTTGTGCCTTTTAAGGCATGCTATGTATATTTTTAAATTAATCCAAATATAGTTCCTCCAGTTCTCACTATTACGTTTCATTGAGTTACTTGTGACTAATTTGTCTAGTCTGTTATGATCCTTTTGAACTCTGATTCTGATTTGCAATATTTCTGCCATACATAGTCATAGACTTAGAATTAGAAAGGAACTTAAAATGAAATGAATGAATGAATAAATAAATAAATTACTAAACACTATGTGCCAAGTACTGTACTGAGCACTGGGGATACAAAGAACCAAGTCAGACAGCCCCTGCTCTCAATGAGTTCCGATTCTAATTGGGGAGACAACATATATGGACGGTTTCAGCGGTAAATCAGACAGAAAAGTCTCATGAACCTTAGCATGCAACGAGCAAAGCACATAGCGATGTCTCTCTTTGAGTATCATTTCCACTGATAAGATCATAGCAGTTCTACATTGGTGCCATTTGATAGTGGCCTTAGAGACAATTGAGTCCACCCCTCTCCCATTTTCCAGATGAGAAACCTGATGCATAGAGAGCTTACATGATTTGCCCAGAGTTACATGGTTACTATGTCTCTGAGTCAGTATTCAAATGTAGGTCTTTCTCAGCCCAGATCCAGCTCTCTTTCCATAAGGGAGCATTATGCCCCCTAGCTTCCTCTTAGATTTGTGCCATATATATATATTTATATATATATATATACATATATATACATACACATATATATATATCTTCAATTTCTTCACTCATGTTATTGATAAAAATATTGAACTAATATGATTATTGAGCCCTTAAGTACACCACTCAACACTTCATTCCAGTTTGTTTGACATGGATCCCTTCATCATCATTTCTTAGCTAGGAATCTACCTTACTCTATGAATATCCAGAGTAGACAATATTTGTGTACCTCGTTGACAAGGTTATTGTGAGATATTTTGTTAAATGCCTTGAAGAAATGCAGATGCATTTCCTACATTATTCATCTGACCTAATTAGGAAGCATTAAAAAAAAAAAGGGAATGTTACTTTGACATATTGGTCCCTATCTTGTCAATCCCTCTTTCTCTTCAGAGTTGCTTCCAAACTCTGTTGAATGATTTCTTGTGAATTAACGGTGAACCTCATTGGTCTATAGCTTCTACCATTTGCTTTTATGAAAATCAAAGCAATGTTTGTCAATTTGTATTCTTCTCTTCTCCATGATTCTTCAAAGGTAATGTTTGGTGACGTCTAAGACCTTAATAGCTAACTGGGAGGGTAGCAAGGAAAGCAGAATGGTACCATAAAAAGAAAGTTATTTCAGGGTTTTTTGTGGGTGACAAGTTATCCATCAGCAATGTTTTGTGTTTCCTCCATATCCTTCTTCCTGTTAGTGATACTGTCATGACATTTTTTTTTCTTTGCTATCCAGGAATCACTCACAGAACCTGAGTTGCAAAGGATTTGCCTCAGAGAATGTCTAGTCCAACTCACATTCTAAAAATAATCCCCACTGGGATATATCTAACAAATGGTCATGCAACCTTTGTTTGAAAATTACTACATCCTGAGGTGGCCCAGTCTACTTTTGGATTGGGATCCATTACGGTTGTGAAGTTTTTCTTTATATCAAGACTAAGTTTTCTTCTTTGAAACTTCCACTTCTGATAGCCCTGTAGCTGAAGACAACTCACATGTCTTCTCTTTCTGTTCTCTTGTCCAGGAACAATATCGCCAGTTTCTTCAACTGATCTTCATATGCTATGGACCCAGATTGAGTCCTTTCAACATTCTGATTGTCTTCTTCCTAACAATTTCCATTTTATCAGTTGTGTAGCTAGTGGTTCTGAGTGACTTTCTGCTTTGCCCAATCCCGAGTTAGGATTTAAAAGAAAATTCAAGAGGAGAATGGAGGGAGGGATATATTCTTATATTTATGGAATAATAAAGGATTAGGTCATGGTCCCCAACAGAATCTGTGTCTTACCCATCTGCAGCCCTCCTGTTGGGTGAGTAAAAGATCAATTCTCTGAACTTAGCTGGAAGTTTTCCAGGAAAAAAAAAGGGTGGTTAAGCTAAAAATACCCACATTGTAGGGTATTTTTACCTTCTTGTGGAATTACCCTTTATCTATATTAAATTAGAATATAATTCCTTTTTTTTTAACCACATGGAGAATTAACCTACCTCAAAGATACTTTAAAGGAAATGACATTTTATGATAATAAATATGAAAGATAGTGGGTGGCATAGTGGATAAAGGCCGGAAGACCTAGGACTCAAGACCAGCCTCTGAAACATATTGCCTGTGTGACTCTGAGTAAGTCACTTAACCTCTTAGTACTTTCAGTAACTCTGTAATAACATGGGTTGCAGAGAAGATGCTGACTTACATTTGTAGATGGTGTTTCCTCACCTGGAAGTTCACCATACCAATGAAATGACAAGTTCAGTCTATTTCCCTTCAGGCTCATATGGAAATAATGTAGCAAATGGGGACTTTGTCACTGATTTAGTGTTCTGGTGTTATATATTTGGAGAGCTACATGCTGAAGGCAAGGATTTATTGTTGTTTTCTATTGGTATATAGAATAACTTTATTTGTAGTGAAAATCTTTTTAATTTTCATCCATTACTTTAAATTCTACTCTCTAATATTGAACAAAATGGGTCCAATCCCTCTTTTGCATGACAGAACATCACATGTTATAAAATAGTAATCATGTTCCTAATGATTCTTTATTCCAGGCTATCCTCAGTTTTTTCACCAGATCCCAATATGACATAGTCTTCAGTTCCCTGACTATAATGGTTGCTTTTCTTTGCACACTCTCCATTTTATCAATAGCCTTAACTCATTGCATGCACAACTGATCATAAAATTCCATGCTTGATCAGAACAGAGCAGAACATGGTGAGATTGTCACTTCTTTGGCTCTGGATACTATGTCATTCTTAATATGATCTGATATCAAAGAAGCTTCCCATCACTCCACCCTAACTCATTATTAACCTTCCTCTTCCTCTTCCCTCCATAGTTTCTTCATGCCACTTGGTTTTCATCTCCTTTTTGAACTTATATAGTATCTTGTATGATAATTATATGTCTTTGTCATTTTCCTATTAGACTGTAAATTCCATTAAGGCAAAGATGATTTTATCTAACCTTTGTCTCTCCCATAGTATCTAACACTATACAATGGACCCTTGATAAGTATTTGTTAAATTAAATTGCATAATCACACTTTCAAACACTGCAGTATAATATGGGATATGAGAAGGACCTAAGAGAAGTACAAAGAGCAGTGAGGCTTTCTGAGGAGTGAGATATCACTTCCACCTACGGGCATCAGAGAGGATTCATGGATACTTGACCTGGATCTTGAAGAGTAGCAATAGATTACATTTATCTAACACTTTATTCAGCACTATCCACTCATTTAAAATACTAGTTGAAACAACTCTCTTTTGATAAAATTTACTGAATATTATTTTGAAAAAAATAGTTGACTAAACTGGGGGACACCATTTCCTAAGATGATGCTTGCAACTCTTAAAGAATGTAAGTGCCTTATATACATCAACAAAGAAACAAACAAAATATATGCAGTAGGATAGAACATTTGATAACTCCAGATTTTCCTGCAGTGTCTAGAGTTAGGAATGTTGTCATAAAAGACAGTTTCTGAGGCAAGGTCATGAATTTAAAGATTGCCTTAGAATTGCTTATATAAATCTGTCTTCATTATTAAGACAGTTTATTCCTGGGCATGTGAGTATACCCCTTGTGGGAAAAGTGGGATGGATTAAGGTACTAAAATGTGTCTTCAAGGAGTAAGAAAGAGCTTAAAATAAAGGCGTGTAATAGTAGTA
>JAQQSU010005924.1:0-13663 GCA_028627135.1 Pseudochirops cupreus | reverse complement strand
GCCATGATCAAAAAAAGAACTTAGAAAGCATCCTTCAAGAAATTCTCAAGGAAAATTGCCCTGATATTTTAGAACCAGAGGGCAAAATAGAACTTGAAAGAATTCACTGATCACCTCTTGAAAAAGATCCCCAAAACAAAACTCCTAGAAATATTATAGCCAGGTTCTGGAGTCCCCAGATCAAGGAGAAAATATTACAGGCTGCCAAGAAGAAACAATTTGAAAAATGTGGAAACACAACTGGGATAACCCGGGATCCAGCAGCTTCTACATTAAGGGATCGAAGGGCCTGGAATATGATATTCCGGAGATCAAGGGAGCTAGGATTAAAACCAAGAAACACCTACCCAGCAAAACTGACCATAATGTTCCAGGGGAAAATATGGTCATTCAGTGAGGTGGAAGAATTTCAAACATTCTTGCTGAAAAAACCAAAACGGAAAAGAAAGTTTGACACTCAAATACAAGAAGCATGAGAAGGTAAAACATGGAAAAGAAATCATAAGGAACTTATCAAAGTTGAACTGTTTACATGCCAACATGGAAAAGTGATAATTATAACTTATGAAACTTTTCTCAGTATGAGGATAGGTGAAGGGAAGACAAATGAATATATACACATACATACACATATGTATATATAGGAGGGTTTATATATGCATACCAACACATATCTGTGTATGTATATATATATAAATACATAGAGGGCACAAGATCAATAGAACAGGAAGGGACAATACTCTAAAAGATTAAATTAAGAGGTGGGAGAGGAATAGAATGAGAGGAGATAGGGAGAGACAGAATGGGGTTAATCATCTCATAGAAGAGGCAAAGGATAATTGTTACAATGGAGGGGAAGAACAGGAAGGCAAAAGGGAAAGAGTCAACCTTATTCTCATTGAACTTGGCTTAGGGAAGGAACGACATAAAACTCTAAACTGGGTATCTTGCCACAAAGGAGAGTAGGGAGGATGGGGATGAGAGGTGGGATGATGGAGGGGAGGGCAGGGTCAGGGGGAGGGTTGATGGAAGTACACACTTCTGTAAAGGGACAGGGACAGGATAGAGGATAGAATAATGGGGGAGGGGCAGGATAGGAAGGAGGGACATAAAATCACTCTCTCACAATATGCCCACTGTGGAGAGGTTCTGCATAATTACACATGTACAGCCTGTATGTAATTGCTTGTCCTTCCAGTGAGGGTAGGTGATGAGGGAGGAAGGGAAAGAATCTAGAATTTAAAGTTTTATAACCAAATGTTAAAAACATATATGCATATATATATATATATATATATATATATATATATATAAAAAACTACACAATTATTATTATTATTAATAACTACATCCAGCTGGGAATTAAGATACACAGGCACTGTGGTAGGGAGATCCATCCTGCCCTACCAGAAAGTCAGAGGGGCGAGGGAGAAGACACAGGAGAGATCAGATTGGGGGAGGAGTTATACAGTAGGACGGCTGTTTTGAGGTGCTGGGTAGGGGAAAGATGGGGAAAAAATATGTAACTCAAAATCTTGTGGAAATGAAAGATGTAAACAAGAAAATAAATTAATTTATTTATTTAAAAAAATAATTCATATTTCTTATATACTTAACATTACGTCCTTCAAATATAATGAAAAGAATTGTCTTTTTCTCTGACCATTCTGTAAGATCAAATGATTTTAGCAATTTATCTGTAGCTAAAATATTGTCATATGACAAGAACTAAAAATGTAAGATTTTACCTTTTATGACATTTTGCTCCCTTGGGTGATCTCTAGCCCTATATCCCTCAGCTAAATCACTTAACTTAAAACTGAGACCTCAGAAATGGTACCTGAAGGGGTAGAGCCAAGATGGCAGAGTAAAAGCATGAACTTGGTGTGAACTCCCCACTCCAATGATTTTCAATACATGTAAAAAAAATGACACTAAGCAAATTTTAGAGCTACAGAACCCACAAAGTGACAGAAATAAACAAATCTACCCCTGAAGGCAGCCTGGCAGGCCAACAGGAAGGGTCTATCACAGCACATTGGGAGCCGAGCACAGTCCCAAGTGAGCCCCGCAGTTCTGGGCCCAATTAACCATGGCTAGAGCAGACTGCAGGAAAGTGAATCAGCAGCAGCTGTGGTGGTTTCCAGACTTCTAAACCCATAAACGCCAAAGAGAAAGTAAAAGGTCAGTGTGGAACTCTCTTCAAAAAGGGGAAGGGAGGGAAGGATAGAAGAGCTCAGCCTGGCCCCTGTCCCCAGGGCGCGAAGCAGCACAGGCCGCTGCATGGCTGCCTCAGGAGCCCCTGGCTTGTAGACTGTAGGGGGATCAAGCAACTATTCAGAGGGTAATTGCTCTTGCTTTAACCTGCTTGGATGTGGATCACGGTCTTGGGTGGTGGTCCTAGGGTATGTGACCAGTGAGACAGAGCTTGTGGGGTCTGTAGAAAGGGCACCCTCTTAATACCTCCAGGAACTGCAAAAACTCCAGCACTTTGAAACAAAGCTCTCTCCATTCTGGAGGCAGAGCTCTACCTCAGCAAAGAGCTCAAAAGTCAAGTAATTGGATGGCAATATGAGCAAGCAGAGAAAATGCAATCAGACCATAGATTCCTTTATTGGGGACTAAAAGGATCAAAGCATGGAATGGGAGGAAGACAGCAAAGTCAGAACTGCCGCATCAACAGCCTCCAAGAAAAATATGAACTGATTTCAGGCCATGGAGGAACTCAAGAAGGATTATGAAAAGCAAGTAAGAGAAGTAGAGGAAAAACTGGGAAGAGAAATTAGAATGATGCAAGAAAATAATGGAAAGCAAGGCAACAGCCTGCTAAAGGAGACCCAAAAACACACTGAAGAAAATAACACCTTAAAAAACAGACTAACTCAAATGGCAAAAGAGGCCCAAAAAGCCAATGAGGAGAAGAATGCCTTAAAAAGCTGAATTTTCCAGATGGAAAAGGAATTTCAAAAATTCACCAAAGAGAATAATAATTCCTTCAAATTTAGATTGGAGCAAATGGAAGCTAATGGTTTCATAAGATACTACAAAATAGATCCAAACAAATGAAAAAATACAAGGCAATGTGAAATACCACATTGGAAAAACCACTGACCTGGAAAACAGACCCAAAAGAGAGAATTTAAAAATTATTGGACTAGGGATGATGACGAGGGGGCGGCACACTGAGAGGCCCAGACAAGGCCTGGTCAACCTGGCGGCAAGCTGATCCATGAACCACAAGGGCCATTCCCAGGCCTATCACCACAGGGCAGGGATCGACAGAGCTGGGTAAGAGACAAAGGCAGGTCTCATGGCAGGGGTGGCAGCTACTCCTGAGACTACCAATCCAGAGCCAGGAAATTTAAAAAGCCCCTATCCAGGGACTTCCACGGACCAGGATGCCACAGTGAATCTCTGCAGCTCCAATACCCCCACTCTGATCCTGAAAACACCGTAATTATTGACCTTGAGCAAAATTTTAAACAGTAAAGGCTTAGGAACCCTAGAGGAAGGGTGTGGCTAAGGCCCTGCCTCAAAATGAGTAAAAAAGTAGGTTACAAAGACAAAGACTCTGTAATCCTATTACTGTGAGAGGGAGGAACCAAATTCAGAAGGAGATAGTATTGACTCCACACCCACAGCTGAAGCCTTAATAAGGATTATGAATTGGTCTCAAGTACAGAAAGCATTCTTAGATTAGCTCAAAAAGAACTTTGAAATCCAAAATACAGAGGCAGAAGATAAAATCAACACTTCTTTTATCAAAATTGTGAAATTATAAAAACATTACAACGAAGAAAACAGCTCCTTAAAAAGAAAAATGTATGAACGAAAAATGAAATCTGAACATATAAAAGGAGCTTCAAAAACTGAGGAAAATTATTAGAATCAATCAAATTGAAGCTAATGACTCTATGAGAAACCAAGAATCAGTCAAATAAAACATCAAGGTTGAAAAATTAGAAAAAGAGGTAAAATATCTCAATGGAAAAATAACTGACCTGGAAAACAGATCCAGGAGAGATAATCTAAGAATTATTGGTCTACCAGAAAATCATGATGAAAAAATGAGTCTGGACAATATCCTCCAAGAGCTCATCAAGGAAAACATCCCTGAGATCCTAGAACCAGAGGGTAAAATAAAAATCAAGAGAATCCACTGGACACCTCCTGAAAGAGATCCCAAATTGAAAAGTCCATAAAATGTTGTGGCCAAATTCCAGAACTATCAGGTAAAGGAGAAAATACTACAAGTGGCCAGAAAGAAAGAATTCAGATATCACAGAACCACAGTGAAGATAGCACAGGATCTGGCAGCTTCAACATCAAAAGATGAGATAGGAACAAGAATATGATTTTTCACAAGGCAAAAGAGCTCAGGTTACAAACAAGGATCACCTATCCAGGGAAACTGAGCATAACCAGGCAAGGAGATAGTCATTCAGTGATATAATAGAATTCCAGACCTTTCTGATGAAAAGGCCAGAGCTCAATGGAAAATTCAACCTCCAATTACAAGATTCAAGAGAGACATAGAAAGGTAAATAGGGAAAAACACACACAAACACACACACACAACTTGTTATTTAATAAGAGCAAACTATTTACATCCCTATATGGGAAGGTGATACCTGTTAATATCATGAATTCTATACCTACAGCGACATCTAAAAGGGATATAGATAAATAGAAGGTGTGGGTATAAATTACACAAAATGATGATTAAAGAAAACTTATTAAGGGCTGCAAAGGGACTGCAATGGAAGAAGAAGAAAGGATGAAGCAGAAAAGGGTAATTTATGCCACACAAAGAGGCATAAAAACATTAAAGTAGAGGAAAAGAAGGGAGTGAGATGAGCATTATATGACCTTTTGCCTCATGGGTTCTGCTGCAAGGAGGGAATAACACAATCAATTAAGTATAGGACTCTGTCAAGAAGAAACATAAAACTTATCATAATAGAGGGAAAGAGGGGAGGGAGAGGAACATTGCATGAGATCTATTCTCATTAATCTTGGTTTGAGGAAGAAATAACATACTACATTAAGTATAAAAATCTATCATATGCTATATATAGGCAGTAGGAGGGGAGAAGGGTGAAGAAAAGGGGGAGGTTATAAGGGAAGGAAGAAGTAGTAAGGGGAAGGGTATGAAAAGGGAGGGGTGCTGATAAGAAGGGAATACTGAGGGAGGCTTCCCCTCTTGAAGAGGGGAAAGGAGAAGGGGGGGGAAATAAATGCATAAACAGAGGAGAGAATAGGATGGAGGGAAAGGTACAGATAGTAATCATAACTGTGAATGTGAATGGGATGAACT
Organism: Pseudochirops cupreus; assembly: GCA_028627135.1. Lineage (NCBI taxonomy): Eukaryota > Metazoa > Chordata > Mammalia > Diprotodontia > Pseudocheiridae > Pseudochirops > Pseudochirops cupreus. Next base: position 8,346 of record JAQQSU010005924.1, on the reverse strand, counting down.
CTCCCATAAAATGGAGGCGGATAGCAGAATGGATTAACAACGATACTCCTACAATATACTGTTTACAAGAAACACATCTGAAACAGGGAGATACACACAGGGTAAAGGTTAAAAGGCTGGAGTAAAATAAATCATGCCTCAGCTAAAGAAAACAAGCAGAGGTAGCAATCCTTATCTCAGACAAAACAAAAGCAAAAATAGATCTAATTAAAAGAGATAAGGGAGGAAACTATATCCTGCTAAAGGCACCATCGAAAATGAAGCAATATCATTACTAAACATTTATGCACCAAGCAGTACAGCATCCAGATTCCTAAAGGAGAAGTTAAGGATGTTAGAAGAAGAAATAGATATCAAAACTCTACTAGTAGAGGACTTCAATCTCCCCCTCTCTGTGCTTGATAAATCTAACCTTAAAAAAAAAACAAGAAAGAAGTTAAGCAGGTAAATAGAATTTTAGAGAAGATAAATATGGTAGACATGTGGAGAAAACTGAATGGGGATAAAAAGGAATATACTTTTTCTTCTCAGCGCTACATGGCACATACACAAAAATTGACTATGTACTACGGCATAAAAACTTCACAATTGAGTGCAGAAAGGCAGAAATATTAAATCCATCCTTCTCAGATCATGATGTAACAGAAATTATAGGTAATAAAGGGGCATGGAATGATAGACTAAAAACAAATTGGAAACTAAATAACTTTAATCCTAAAGAAGGAGTGGGTTAAACAAGAAATTATACAAACAATCAGTAACTTCATTCAAGAGAATGACAAATAATAAGACAACATACCAAAACTTTTGGAATACAGCAAAAGCAGTCCTTAGGGGAAATTTTATACCCCTGAATGCATATATAAATAAAATAGAGAAAATGGAGGTCAATAAACTGGGCATGCAACTGAAAAAGCTAGAAAAAGAACAAATTGAAAATCCCCAATTAAATACTAAATTAGAAACAATGAAAACCAAAGGAAAGATTAATAAAATCAAATTTAAGATAACTATCAAATTAATAAATAAAACTAAGTGCTGGTATCATGAAAAAAGCAACAAAATTGATAGACCTTTATTCAATATGATTTTTAAAAAAGAAGAAAACCAAATTATGAGTATCAAAAATGAAAAGGGTGAATGTGCCTCCAATAAAGAGGAAATTAAAACAATAATTAGAAATTATTTTGCCCAATTGCAGACAAATAAATTTGACAATCTTAGTGAAATGGATGAATATTTACAAAAAAACAAGTTGCCCAGACTAGCTGAAGAAGAAGTAAACTACTTCGATAATCCCATCTCAGAAAAAGAAATTGAACAAGCCATCAATGAACTATTTAGGAAAAAATCTCCAGGGCCAGACAGATTTACTAGTGAATTCTATCAAACATTTAAAGATCAATTGGTCCTAATACTCTACAAAGTATTTGGGAAAATTGGTGAGGAAAGAGCTCTACCAAATTCTTTTTATGACACAAATATGGTACTGATACCTAAATTGGGAAGAAACAAAACAGAGAAAGAAAATTATAGACCAATTTCCCTTATGAATATGGATGCAAAATTCTAAATAAAATATTAGCAAAAAGACTATAGCAAATCTTCATGAGAATAATACACTTTGATCAGGTAGGATTTATTCCAGCACTGCAAGAGTGGTTCAATATCAGGAAAACTATCAGTACAATAGATCACATCAACTACAAAACTAGCAGAAACCATACAATTATCTCGATAGATGCAGAAAAAGCTTTTGACAAAATACAACACCCATTCCTATTAAAAATGCTAGACAGTATAGGAATAAATGGAGTCTTGCTTAAAATAATAAATAGAATCTATCTAAAACCATCAGCAAGTATTACACGTAATGGGGATAAGCTAAAAGCATTTCCAATAAGATCAGGGGTGAAACAAGGATGTCAACTATCACCCCTCTTATTCAATTTGGTACTAAAATGTTAGCAATAGCAATAAGAAAAGAAAAATTGAAGGAATCAAATTAGGCAAAGAAGAGACTAAGCTATCACTCTTTGCAGATGATATGATGAAATACTTAGAGAATCCTGGAGAATCAAGTAAAAAACTACTTGAGATAATAAACTAATTTGGCAAATTTGCCGGATATAAAATAAAACCACATAAATCGTCAGCATTCCTATATGTCTCTAACAACACCCAACTGCAAGAGACAGAAAGAGACATTCCACTTGAAGTTACTGTAGACATGATAAAATATTTGGGAATCTATCTGCCAAAACAAATCCAGGACCTATATGAACACAATTACAAAACACTATTCACACAAATAAAGTCAAATCTAACCAATTGGAAAAACATCAATCCCTCATGGCTGGGTCAAACTATAATAAAAATGACAATTTAATCTAAATCAAATTACATATTTAGTGCCATACCAATCAATCTACCAAAAAATTACTTTGTAGAGCTAGAAAAAAATAGCAGCAAAATTCATTTGCAAGAACAAAAGGTCCAGAATATCAAGGCAATTAATGAAAAGGGAAGGTGACCTAGCCATACCAGATTTTAATCTATATTATAAAGCAGGAGTCATCAAAACCACTTGATACTGGCTGAGGAATAGAGGAGCAGATCAACAGAATAGATTGGGTACACGAGACTCAGCAGCCAATGACTAGAGTAATCCACTGTTTGATAAACCCAAAGACCCCAGTTTTGGGGATAAGAATGCCCTATTTGACAAGAACTGCTGGGAAAACTGGAACATAGTATGGCAGAAATTGGGCATGGACCAATATCTAACACTGTACATCAAAATAAAGTCGAAAGACGTGTATAATCTAGGTATAAAGGCTGATATTGCAAGCAATCTGGGAGAGCAAGAAATAGGTTACCTGTAAGAACTATGGAGAGGGGATGACTTCATGATGAAACAAGAGTTAGAAAGCATTATAAAACGCAAAATGGATAATTTTGATTATATTAAATTGAAAAGCTTCTGTACAAATAAAGCCAATGGTACCAAGATTAAAAGGAAGTGGAAAATTGGGAAAGAATTTTTACAACCAGTGCCTCTGATAAAGGCCTCATTTCTAAAATATGCAAAGAATTGAGTCAACTCTATAACAAGCCACTCCCCAATTGATAAATGGTCAAAAGATATGAATAGGCAGTTTTCAGAGGATGAAATTAAAGATATCTATAAGCATATGAAAAATGTTCCAAATCATTAGTGATTAGAGAAATGCAAATCAAAACAACTCTGAGGTATGACATCTCACCAGCCAGATTGGCTAAAAATGACAAAACAGGAAAATGATATATGCTGGAGAGGATGTGGAAAAATTGGAACACTAATGCATTGTTGGTGGAGCTGTGAATTGATCTAGTCATTCTGGAGAGCAATCTGGAACTATGCCCAAAGGGCAATAAATAAGTGCATACCCTTTGACCCAGCAATACCACTTCTAGGGTTATATCCCAAAGACATCAGAAAAGTGGGAAGAGGACCCGTATGTACAAAAATATTTATAGTGGCTCTTTTTGTGGTGGCAAAGAGTTGGAAAACAAGGGGAAGCCCATCAATTGAGGAATGGCTGAACAAGCTGTGGTTTATAAATGTAACGGAATACTGTTGTGCTATAAGAAATGAGGAGCAGACAGACTTCATAATAACCTGGAGAGACTTATATAAACTGATGCTGAGCGAGAAGAGCAGAACCAGGAGAAATTTGTACACAATCACAGACACAATGTATGTGTGATGACTAACTTCAATAGCCTGGGCTCCTGTCAGCAATGTAAGCTTATAAGACAACTCCAAAAGACTCATGATAGAAAGAGATATCCACATCGAGAGAAAGAGATGCGGAGTCTAAATGCAGATTGAAACAAACTACTTGCTGTGTTTCTTTTTCAGGTTTTGTTTCCTCTTTTCCACTGATCATTCCATTAGCTATAATTCTTCTTTACAAACTAATGATTAATGTGAAGATATTTGTAGATCCTATATTCAAGTGCATGCCACCATGATGGGGAGGTGAAGGAGAGGGAGGAGGAGAAAATCTGAAACTCAAGAGACTGTGGAACTGAACATCGTAAACTAAAAGTAAATAAACCAATTTAATTAAAAAATTATTGGACTACCTGAAAGCTGTGATCAAAAAAAGAGCCTAGATACCATCTTTCAAGAAATTACCAAGCAAAATTACCCTGATATTCTAGAACCAGAGGGAGAAATAGAAGGTGAAAGAATTCACCGATTACCTCTTGAAAAATTTGATGCTTCATTATGACATAGTCTAACCTTAGGTTCTCAAAGGTTATGGCAATGCAATATAAACTCTATGCCAAATTGAAAAGGAGGAAGCCAGTCTGGCTGAACCAGAGTATATAAGGGGCAATAATGTAAAATCAATCTACCAAAAAAAGCTGGAAGGGTTTTAAATGAGAGAGGCATATTTAAACATGATTTCAGCCATGGAATATGTATAAATGACATAAAAGTAACATAGTGAGACACTATTAGTAGTTTTAGGGAGTATGTTTATATTAGTGTCTATATTAATAGAAAAATTCAATTTTGGTAGAGGGGTGCATGTCATGACCTAACGTCTGTTCCTTGTAACTGTCTCTTCTTTTTTCTGTTAAGTCAGAGAGGAATAAATAGCCACATAGGGTTTTACTCTCCTAACATGAATATGATTGTCACATTGAACTACTTCCAGTTCAAAAGACTAGAGGAAAACCATTGTTCTCTCTAACCTTAATTTTCAAAATTAGGCGGACTAAAGAAATATTGAAAAGTAAATGTAGAAATTCAGACTTTAAAATTGATTAAAACCACTACTTTTTGGGGAAAAAAATACATGCATATTAAAAGTTAACACATTTTTACCCCCTGGGGAACACTATTCTTCAATGGAGCTTAATACAGAGGTCTAAAATATAAAACTGTTCATATAAAAGCATGAGGCCCAGGAAGGCATCATGGTACACCGGAAAGAGCCAGAGAACTTTAAGCATTCATCACCTGTACAAGGAGAGGGCTAGTACTGAACTCTGCTGTCCCTTCTAGCTCCATGATCCTATGATTGCTCTGAATCTACTCAAATGGATTTGTGATCTTATATCAATGCAGGAGTTGCTTGCAATGATGCATATTACAATCCCTTAATTCTTGCTCATTATTTAAAATTCTTGCTCCTGTACTGCCAGAAGTTGGCAAGAGGTCCAAGAAACGCACAGGAGACCCTCAGTTTCTCCCAACATCAAGAAGGTAGAATCCTCTAGTTGTCCATGTGTACTAGGTAGGGCAGTGGATAGAGTGCTGAGCCTGGAATCAGGAAGTCTCATCTTTCTGAGTTCAAATATGTGTGACGCTGGGCAACTCACTTAACTCTGTTTGCCTCTGTTTCCTCATCTGTAAAATGACTGAAAAACACTTCCTGGTTCTCACCAAAGGACGAGCCCATCTTCTCTTTTCTGTATACAACTCTCTGTTAATATCCTTTAGTGTTGTTTCTCAGAATTTCTCATTGGTTATTTTTGTTATATAAACTAAATATGAGTCACATAGAACAGCTGAAATTTTCAAGGTGTAATGCCAAACAAAGGCAACTTCCAAGGTTCAGATTCCCAGCACAGTAAACCCCATTTATTCAGCAAACACTCACAAAACATAGAAAGTCAAAACACAGTGTAACTAGTTCCTTTAGCAAATAAGTTCTCAATTCAATCCCGGTTCTACTCCAGCCCTAGACCATACATTCATTTAGTCAGTCAAAAATCTCTTCTCAAATGGAGATTAGTCTCCAGCCATAAACAAAGTACATTCATTTGGTCAATCACAGAGCACAAAAAACTCAAATGCTTCCCACCCCTGAATCTCAAAAAGGGGAGGAGAACACAAAAGGCCATCCACCCTTAAGTTAACAAGGTTAAGCTCAGCATTGAATACCCAAGGAAAGAGACTTCTTTCATCTTCACTCCAGGCAAGCCCTCAGCAATCTCAGTTCCTGGGGAGACAAGGCCAGCGTCCTCATCAACTCACTCTCTGTCTGTAGAACAGTCCCAGAACCCCTGAAAACATCAGCGAAGCCCTCTTCCAGGATTTCTGTGCAGGTACCACAAGAAAATCCTCCTTCAGGGCTTCTGAACCAACAGCCAGGTTCCAGGACCTCTACAACAGCAGCACTGTCCTTCACCATCAGGTGAATCTGGCAAAACAACATCAAAACAGACAGACAAAATACTGGCATCACAGCCATGCCTCCTCAGTCCTTGGCAGTTCTGGGTGGCAGTTCTGGGTGGCAGTTCCAGTTGGCAGTTCCAATGGGCTCTTAGCAGTCTTTCTCTCAGCAACTCAGGCTCCACGATACTGGATGCTGCTCTCCCAAAGTCTTTCTGGCCTTCTCTAGGCTTGGGCCTCTCTCCCAATTCACGGCTCCTCCCAGTTCAGCCTTCCCTCTTCACATCAACAAGTCCATCCCACAAGTGGAATTCACAAGCTCTGGATTTTAACACTCAACCCCAAAACCAAGCCAATACTGGGGCATCTCCAAATTCCATTACCAATACACAAGGGAAGCTACTAACAATTTAAAGATTGTAAATGAAATGTAAATCAACTCTGAGGTTTTACCTCACACCCAAGAAATTAGGAAGAGAAAATATATATAGTCAAAGTTGAAAGACCTATGTAAAGACAGGTATACCAAAGCACTAAAAAAAAAAAAAAATACAGCAAACCACTACGTGCCAGATACTGTGCTAAGTAAGTGCTTTACAGTTATTATCTCATCTGATCCTGCTCTGGGAAGTAGATACTAATATTTTGTTTTATTTAATTAACTTTTATTATTTTTAGTTTACATCATTCATTTCCATGAGATTTTTAGTTACAAATTTTGCCCCATCTTTCCCCTACCCACCACCCCAAAACAGAGAACCCATTGTATACCCCCTCCTCCAATCTGTTCTCTCTTATATCTTCCCCCATCACCCCTCTAACTTTCTGGTAGGGCAAGATGGATCTCCCTACCCTAGTACCTATATGTCTTAATTCTCAGCTGCATGTAAATAATAATAATGATAATGACAATAATAATAACAATATATACATATACATTTTTTAAACATTTGATTATATAACTTTATATTCTAGATTCTTTCCCTAGCTGCCTTGTCAACTACCCAGGCCGACTGGAAAGACAAGCAATTCAATACAGGCTATACATGTGTAGTTACAAAGAACATCTCCATAATGGACATATTGTGAAAGACTGCCTATATTTCGCTCATTCCCATCCCGCCCCACCCCTTGTTCTATTCTCTCCTTTGTCCCTGTCCCTTTACAGAAGTGTGTGCTTCTAACAATCCTTCCCCCCTACTTTGTCCTCCTCTCCATCATCCCCCCTCATTCCCTTCTCCCCTACTCCCCTGTAGGACAAGATAGCCAATTTAGAGTGCATGTCATTCCTTCCCCAAGTCAAATTCAGTGAGAGTAAGGTTGACTCTTTCCCTTTTGCCTTCCTGTTCTTCCCCTCCATTGTAACAGTCGTCCCTTGCCTCTTCAAATATGAGATGATTAACCCCATTCTGTCTCTCCCTGTCTCCTCTCATTCAATTCCTCTCCCACCTCTTAATTTTACCTTTTAAAATATCATCCCTTCCTATTCAATTGATCTTGTACCCTCTGTCTATGTATACACATATACACACACTCACATATGTATTCATGTACATATATGTATATACCCTCCTATATAGACATATGTGTATGTATACATATATATACATATTTATATTCCCTTCACCTATCCGCATACTGAGAAAAGTTTCATCAGCTACAATTACCGTTTTTCCATGTTGGCATGTAAACAGTTCAACTTTGATAAGTTCCTTACAATTTCTTTTCCATGTTTACCTTCTCAAGCTTCTTATATTTGAATGTCAAATTTTCTATTCAGTTCTGGTTTTTTCAGCAAGAATGCTTGAAAATCTTCCACCTCACTGAATGACCATATTTTCCCCTGAAACATTATACTCAATTTTGCTGGGGAGGTGATTCTTTGTTTTAATCCTAGCTCCCTTGATCTCCAGAATATCATATTCCAGGCCCTTCGATCAATTAATGTAGAAGCTGCTAGATCCTGGCATATCCTGATTGTGTTTTCACAGTATTCAAATTGTTTCTTCTTGGCAGCTTGTAATATTTTCTCCTTGATCTGGGGGCTCCAGAACCTGGTTATAACATTCCTAGGAGTTTTCTTTTGGGGATCTTTTTCAAGAAGTGATCGGTGAATTCTTTCAAGTTCTATTTTGCCCTCTGGTTCAAAAATATCAGGGCAATTATTCCTT
>JAQQSU010005923.1:0-13663 GCA_028627135.1 Pseudochirops cupreus | reverse complement strand
AATTTTCCTTGAGAATTTCTTGAAGGATGCTTTCTAAGTTCTTTTTTTTAACATGGCTTGCAGGTAGTCCAATAATTTTTAAATTATCTCTGCTGGATCTGTTTTCCAGGTCAGTGGTTTTTTCAAGGAGATATTTCACATTGCCTTCTATTTTTTCATTTGTTTGGATCTGTTTAATAGTGTCTTGATTTCTCATAAAGTCATTGGCTTCCATTTGCTCCACTCTAATTCTGAAGGAATTGTTCTTTTCAGAAAGCTTTTAAGATTCTTTTTTTCTATCTGGAAAATTCGATTTTTTAAGGCATTCTCCTCATTGGCTTTTTGGGCCTCTTTTCCCATTTGAGTTAATCTATTTTTTAAGGTGTTATTTTCTTCAGTCAGGTTGTTGACTCTCTTTTCATGATTTTCTTGCATCATTCTCATTTCTCTTCCCAATTTTTCCTCCACTTCTCTTATTTGGTTTTCAAAATCCTTCTTAAGATGATTTATGGCTTGTAGAAAGTCTTCATGTTTCTTGGAATCTTTTGGTGTGGGAGTTTTGACTGTGTTGTCTTCCTCCCATTCCATGCTTTGATCCTTCTTTTCCCCAAAGAAGGAATCTAGAGTTCGGTTGCTGTTCTTACTTTGCGTCCTTTGCCTGCTCATGTTGTTGCCAGTTAATTACTTGATTTTTTAGCTCTGTGGATCCCTGCTTTCAGAGGGGAAAGCTCTGTCCCAAATTGCTGAGGTTTTTGCAGCTGCTGGAGCTATTGGGAGGCCACTGCAGCCCTCACCAGCTTTGGCTCACTGAAAACGCACCCCAGGACCACCAGCCAAGACCGCAATCTGGATCCAGACAGCTTAAGGCAAGAGCACTTAGCCCCTGAATAATTGCTTGGCCCCCTTGCAGTCTGCAGGCCAGGAGCTCTGAAGCAGCCATGTGGAGGTGGCTGCAGGGCTGCTGCTTCTGCCACTTCCTTGCCCTGGAAATAGTTTGGCCAGACTGCTTTTCTCCCACAAGTTTAGCCAAGTTGCACTAACCTTTCACTTAGTCCTTGTTTCTTATGGCTTGATTATTCTGGAAACTGCCAAAGCTGCTGCTGATCCACTCTCCTGAAAGCTACAGCTGTGGGTCATTCTGGCCACCCCAAGGTCAAGCCCGGTTTCAGGCTGGGCTGGTTTTGGCTCCCAGCATGCTATGATGAGCCCTTCCTGCTGAGCTGCCTTCAGTGGGAGATGTGATTTGCTGTATTTTTGTGAGTTTTGGAGCCCTAAAATTTGTTTGGAGTCATATATTATAGGTATTGGAGGTGGCTATGTGGGAGCTGTGGAACCTCATTCCTTCTATGCTGCCATCTTGGCTCTCTCCCCCCCCCCCCAATAAAGGTTTTAAATGCTAAACAAAGCACTTTGGCACTACAGGTGAAATGTAACTAAGGGTATTTGTTGACTAGAGAAATGACATGGTCAGACCTGAGATTTAAGAAATTCCCTTTGGTAGCTGGACATTCTTACATATTACTGCTGGAAGAAGAAAAAAAGAAATCATTAATTCTTTTCCCTATATTAGGCAAGGGAAGTACCTATATTTCCACTTGACCAATGAAACCATAGAGGTTGAGTCAGTTTAAGTAATTTGTTCAAGGTCAGCTTTTTGTAAGATTATACTGCAGGAACTAGAAGCCATGTTAGTAAGGTATCATGTGAGCCCTGCAATTTCCCCCCTCCCTCTCCAAACCTACCTCCTGGAAGCAATATAATTCATATCTCAGGCAGATATGATCTTGCCATATCCATCTAAGACAGGACCACAACCTCTTCTCAAGATAAATGTTGGCAGAAGCCTGGTAAATTCTTTTGACCTTTAGGACTCCTAAAAATGTGCACAGGTTTTGGAACCATCAAACCATCAGAGCTCATCAAACCAGTCCACATTCTTTAGGTAAGTCAGACACTGGTTTACTAAGGGACCTTTTAAGGATCTTGCACAGTACCTTTCTTGTGGTAGTATCAATGAATTTCTGATCTTCTTGATAAGAGCACTTCTAGATTCACAAGCATTTTTCTAAAACACTGGTTCTCAACCTTCCTAATGCCATGACCCTTTAATACTCATATGTGGGCATATCTGCATGTGGGCAGATTCATCTGAAGACAGATAGAGAAGTGGTGTCTCAGTTCCTAAGACCATCAGAAATATGTGTTTTCTGATGGCCTTAGGCGACCCCTGTGAAAGGGTCGTTCAACCCCCAAAGGGTCATGACCCACAGGTTGAGAACTACTGTTTGAAAGGGAAAGACAATATACAAATGACAATGGAAATGAATTTGAAAGTGAAGGCACTAAGAGTCTGGGTTGGGCTATCATAATGCGAATGAGGGAAAGTTTATTGCAGAAGATAGAACCTGAGAGCCGGAACAATGTCAGCAAAGCCAGAAGTCAAAGGTGAAGAAGGAGATAATTCCAGGGATGAGGGGCAACCAAGGGAACATGAACAATGTCAGGAGATGTTACGAAGGAAATGGAAGCAGACTGGAGTAGCTGGAGATTATGTGAAGGAGAATAAGCATAAGTATAAGAAGAGTAGAAGTATAGAGAAGGCCAGGATATGAACAGATTTGAATGCCAAACCAAATGTTTTATGTTTAATCTTAGAGGTAATAGAGAGACAATTTTATATATTGAATAAGGAGGTGATGTGGTCAGACCTGATATTTAAGAAAATTAATTGGGTATCTGTGTCTATGTGTAATATATAATACATATTAAGACTTAAAGAAGAAAAAAAAATGCAAGAGATTATCAGGTTTAGCCTCCCCAGAAAGGACAAGGTAGGCATTGACATATTCATTTGATCCATAGCACCTTTGGGTCAGAGAGATTAAGTGATTTTTCCAAAATTAGTCTTATGTAAGATTATAGGACAGGGCCTAGAAAACAGGTATCCTAATTAAATTTCAAGATGAGTTAACAAGATAACACAAAGACTCTTCAGGTATGAACTCACTGTGACCAAAGAGCTATCAAACAGTGGGAGGAAGGTGAAACAGGTTTTTAAACCAAGAGAAAATGATAGAGCTCATTATATCAGGCCCCCTATCTTTAGATAAGTCAGACACATTATTACTACTATATTGTTAAAAACTTGAGAACAAAAATATCTTTGTAAGCCCATGGTCTAGCACAGTGCCTTTGTTATGTTAGTTATATCTATAATCTCTTTGATGAAGATTGTCCTTGAAAAGGTGCGGATCATAACTTACCAATGTCTACTCCTTCCTCCATTAGTCAGTCAGTAAGTCAACAAGCAATTATTTTTTGCCAGATACTGAGCTAAATATTAGAGACACAAGGAAAAGCAAAGATCCATTTACTGCCTTTAAGGAACTCACATCCAAAAGAGAGGATGCAATATGTTAATAATTATGTAATATATGTGTCCATATACATATAGTTACATAAGTATATATATTTATATGCACAGATATTTGATAAATGTAACAATATTTATATGTATGTATTTACTTTTGCATAAATATATTTTATACGTATATATATATATATATACATATATATATATACACATATTTATGTGGACGTGTATATAAAACACAATCTCAAATGAAGGCAGTGGTAGTGGCGGTGGGTGAGAAATACTCTTTCAGAAGGTGAGAATTGAGTGGAGTCCTGGGAAAGGATGCTGGGGGGAAGAAGTGAAGAGAGAGAACATCTGGGGGATGGGGGACAACCAGTACAAATGTACAAATTAGGTAGATGATATCTCCAGTGGAAAGAATCATAAGCATATCAGTAATGATAGATTGTAGAGTATATGGAGAGGAATAAAATTCAAAAAGACTGGAAAGGTAGGAAAGAACTAGGTTGTTAAGGGTCTTCAATGTGTAATAAGACATTTAGCATTTGATCCTGGAGGCAATTGGAGAACCAATGAAATTTATTGAATAGGAGGGCTTTAAGTAAATTTGTGACTTGGAAAGATAACTTTGGCATTTAGGATTTCTTACATATTCAAGTTGGAAGAAGAAAAACCAAGAAATCACTAGGTCTGGTCACCTGGTTTGGACCAAGAAGGCACTGATGTGTCCATTTAATTGAAGAGACCAATTAGGGCTAGATTGCTTGAATAATTTGTCCAAAATTATACTGTTGGATCTAGATGCCAGATCTTCGGGTTCAATATCTTTTATATTGAAAATTTTATTGATGTTTTACTTTTTAAGTACAAACATTTACAAATTACTTCCATTTCCTAAGAGGTCTCTTATAACAAAGTAAACAGTTAAGCAAAATGAATAATATAGTGACTTCATCTGAAAGTGCATTAAATATTCCATATCTATAGCACTCCCACCTTTCTATTAAAAAAATTAACAGAAATTGGTATTTTCTCTCCCCTCCAAACTAATTCCACTGAAAAAAAGAAAAGAAAAACAGGTTTCTTGTAGCATATGTGGAAGCAAGCAAAACAAAGCCCCTCTAAATTTATAGACATATACACATATACATACGTGCACGAATACATACATATTGTATATGTGTCTCATTCTACACCCTAAATCCATCATGCTTCTTATGTCATGGTGATATGGTTCATCATCAGTTTTTCTGAAATCATAAGTGGTCATTTTATTGATCAGTTTTTGGAACTTTCAAAGTTGTCTGTTTTTACATTGTTATTATATAAATTATCTCTGATTCTATTCACCTCATTCTTCCTTATTTTATAAAAATCCTCAAAATTGTTCTTTAATGAGTTAGCAAGTTGTTGCGGATACTCTTCAATAGTCTCATTTACCACCCAAATCCACTCCCTGGAAGCTCTATGGGTTCACACTTCCAGTAGGTGTGATCTTACTGTGACTAATAAGTGAACCAAATGGTGGAAGGAATTCTCTCCTCTTACAAGAATAAAAGTTAAGAGAAACTAAGCAAAGGCTTTTTAACTAGCAGGATGCCCATGAAGCAACACAGGTTTTGGAGCTAGGAGAAATGTCCTGAGTTCATCACATCCAACCCAGTCTTTAGTTGTCAGATACCGTACTACCAAGAGACTTCCAAAGGACCTTGAGGTCAGGGACATCTTTGTAACTCCAAGGCAACATAGTGCCTTTCATGTGGTAGTATCAGTGAATCATGATCTCGCGTTTTTATATTCATTTTTTAAAATTTTCAATTTTAAATTCTATCCCTCACTTTCTCCCTTCCCCCCACCAACTGATTACTGACTTTTAGACTCATGCTCCTGGCCTGCTTATATCCCACAAACTGGTGGCCTGGGGAGAGGAGCTTCAATTAAAGAGAGCTGGCATGAGGCTTTCAGCGTCCGCATTTTCTGATGTCTGAGTTCATTCCCCAATCATATCTGATACTTTCAGAGAGGTGGCTTTGATTTCACACTTGGATGATAAGTGAATCAATAAAATAACAAAAAAGTCAACATAAAAGCTATTAATTCTCTAGGAAGCAATTTTTAACTCCTGAAAGTATTTCAATTCACATTAAATCAAGTTTATTGGGACACAAAACGTTTTACTTAACTGCTCATCTCACTGATTACTTTTCATTCCACATTTGGGGATGGTCTGCCAGTATCTACTTTGTGATCTTAAAAGAAGTACCTGGTTCTCTTGGAGCTTACAGATCACATGAAACCTGAATATTAACCTGAATAACAATGATTATCCTTAGACTCATGCTCTCCAAAGCCTGGCAAGATGAGCAGTAATTTACATGGTATGTGTTTATAGACTGACATATAAGATGAATTCTTGTCATAATTTTGTGTAAGTCAAAAGTTTTCTTATTGTACTTCCTTTTTTATATACAGTAGGGTGACCACTCTGTATTAGGTACTTTGTAAAATATACCTATGAGATCATAGGTTTAGACCCATTAAAGAAACATAAAATGCAAAGATCACACTCCATTGGTTGGACAGAGGTCAGAGATTGAAGACTTAGGGAGAAGAGGACAGAGAAATCTCCTCTCTTCCCTCTCACCACCAGTTTAAGAATTGGGCCAATAGAGAGTCACAAGACACAGACAGACAATTAGAACCATGAATAAGTAGATAGACTTACTGCATATATCTCCATTCCCAGAACACTGACCATCACTTGACTTGAAGAAGAAAAGGAACCCATCCTGGAGAAATAGATACATTTCAATAGAGATTGACAGAAACAGGAGGGGAAGAGATGGCATAGTGCTAGGATTCAGAGGATCCCAGATTCTCTGCAAACTCTCCATTGGACCTTAGAGAGGTATCATTTCCGTAGACCATAAAAAGAATTCCCTCCAAACTGCCCCCACTCAGCCCTGGAATCCACAGAAGTACTTTGGAGATTCTGGGATGGATCAAGCTATTGTTGTATTTGTCCTTCCTTCTCTAAGAGGACCATGACATCAGGTAAATGATGACATGACCTGCAGTTGACTTTGATTTGAGTGAGTGAGGACTGTACGAGATCACCAGCCTCACTTTCTCTTCCAATGGGCCAAGCAGAGCAAGTTGAGAACCAGGCAAAGGGGGTAGAGTACAGATATCTACCCATATAGTCTTCCAGGATGTCCCAGCTTTTCCTGAACTTCACAGTAGCCAAGTCCAGCCAAGTCCAAGCCTTCCCTGAGGTCCATGGTTAGAAGAAAGCAATTTTGGGGCATTCTTGAAAGGGGAGTGGTGGAATCCTTCCACAATTCCTGACTAGCTGTTGGAGTCTAGCTCAGGAAAGAACAATTTAGGGATATTGTTTAGGGATGTAGCTCCATTTCAGTACTCCAAGAAACAGATTCTGAGGCTCCCCAGTTCCAACAGGATCCTTGCCCTACCTGAGAGAGCAGTCTTAGGGTATTTTGGATAGGATACAGCTGGGTATAAATGACTCCTACCCAAACTTCAGTAGACAGGCCATAGGCAAATCCAAACTGTCACTGTATGGATTCATAACAGAATTCTTTCTAAGATTCAGAGAACAATAAATTTTGAACCTACACAAACTCTTTGCAACAATGAGAAAAGGTGCAGTGAGTAGAGCACCAGCCCTGGAGTCAGGAGGACCTGAGTTCGAATTTGACCTCAGACATTTAACACATCCAAAAAAACACTAGCCATGTGACTTTGGACAAGTCACTTAAACCCAATTGCCCTACCTTCCCCCCTCCAAGAAAAGAAAGCAAAAAAAAAAATGAGAAAAGAAAGCACCCTTGCAATCTCTAAATGTAAATATGATCTTGACACTTAAGCCAGGTAGAAACAAAGCAGAGAAAGAAAACTATTGGAAGGTATGCCTGTGATGCATTGATACAAATATTTTAAATAAATTATTAGCTAGTATGCTAAAACAACATGTTAGAAAGATACACTATGATTTGATTGGGTTAATAATAAGAATAAACATTTATATAGCACATTAAGGTTTGCACAGTACTTAACAGATATTATCTCATCTTTTTTCCACAAAAATCCCAGGAAGTGGTTGCTATTATTATCTCCATTGGGCAGATCAGAAAACTGAGGCAGAAAAAGGTTAAGTTATTTGGTAGGATCACACAGCTGGAAGTTCTGAATTTTGTCTATATGCTCCAGGAAGTTTTTAATTTGGGGTTTCTTTGAAGAGATGACTAGCAAATTGTTTCTATTTATATTTTTCCCTCTGGTTTTAAGAATTCTGGGCATGCATTTTCCTTTTTTGTTTACTTATTAATCTATTTATTTATTTTTGGTTATGACATTCAGGTAGTTCAATGATTTTTAAATTATCTTTATTCAATGTTTTCTAGGTCAGTTGTTTTTGCAATGTGATATGATAAATTTACTTTTTTTTTTCAGTCTTTTGACTTTGATTTAATATCTCTTATAATCTCATGGAGTCATTAATTTCTATTTTGTCCATTCTAATTTTCTTGTTTTTTATAAAATTTATTTAGTATTTTATTTTTCCCCAGTTACATGTAAAAATAATTTTTGGGAGGCAGAACCAAGATGGCAAAGTAAAAGCAGGGACTTGTTTGAGATCTCCCCCAAACTCCACCAAATACCTATAAAAATGACACTAAACACATTTTCAAGCTACAGGACGCACAAAAAAAAAAAAACCAGAGTGAAACAAATCTCCAGCCCAAGAGAGCCTGGAATATAGCAAGGGTATATTGCACCAGGCTAGGAGTAGAGCACAGTACAGACTAGACTAGAGCAGGCTTCAGGGGACTGAATCACTGGCAGCTGTGGCAGTTTCCAGACCTGTCAAATGCCAAAGACAATATAGAAAGAAGGTCAGCGGGAAAATTCTGTGGGACCTGCATGAAAGAGGAGCATAATCTGGCCCCAGCACTGAGGCAGCAGAGGTGGTGGCAGTGGCTGTGGCAGCAGCAGCAGCAGCAACACCAGCGGCTGTTTCTGGAGCTCTGGGTTTACAGACAGTGGGGGATTGAGCATCTGATACAAAATCCCTGAAGCCTGGGACATTACATCCACGCCCACCCCCCACCTCCACTGGCAGTAGAGTCCTGATCTGACTTTGCATCTGAGCAATACGTCTGTATACTTGCCCCTAGTTGGTATTCCAGTAGATTTCTGCTGAACTCATCTACTATCAGCCAGCTGGAAAGCTTGGGTGGTTCAGTGATGACTTAAGATTTGCTTCTGATCTGATAAGCCTGTCCTGGTTATTCTACTGGAGGCTTTAGATTGGAGACTTCAGTCATGGAACTGAGACTATTTTCTTCTTCATTCTTGGAATTAGAGCCACATCACTGCTGCTTTCTTCTGAACTTGCTCCTCACTCAGTATCCAACCTAGAGACAGAGACTTAATCTGAGACCACCTTCCTAGGAACATGGAGCCCTCCCCTGCCTCAACCCAATCTGCTCTAAATATGTGATCCAGAAGCAGGAAGAGAGGAAAAGAAAAGTCAGTTCACACTTGTTCCTATATGTTGCAAAAGTTCAGGCCCCTCATTGTGATTCTGGGACCACTTCTATACCTGGCTCATAACTGGAGCCCTTTTTCTCTCTTTGAACTGGAATGTTCCATGTATATTCCTGACTAGACCCCACTGTCAGGAGATAGACTGGAAAAAACACTTCTCTGTGATTTTTTTTTTTATTTCACATGTAGTGCATGATCTGGTACAGTTTCTAGAAGTCTATCAAGGACTTGTTGGAGAGACCTTACCTGTACTTCTTTCTGCTCCTCCTAGTAGTTTTATTTGTTCTTAGGTATTTTCTCACATCAGATCTAACTTTATTTCTACCATTTCTACCAGCTGCTTCTAGTACTGCCTTCTGGAGTTAAATAGACATCTTGGTACAATAGGAAAGGACATTGACTCTAGAATCAGGATTGGTATTCAAATCTTGATTTGCTAATGTGTTCTCCTAGAGAAAATCAACATCCTGGGTAACAATTTTCATGTCTATAAAATGACGGGGTTGTATTAGACTCCTTTTGAGTTCCCTTAGGGCTCTGAAGCAATAATCCTTTGAGCCTATATACAAATCTAAATCACTCTCCCACATTAAAAACCTTCAAGTTCTTGAAAACTGATATCCTATCTCTCCCCCTACCCCCCACTGCCTCTTCTCTAATCATTTTCATTTCCTTCAATCTGTACTCATATGACATGGACTCAGAGATCTTCAGTCCTTTGGATGCTTTATAGCCTATTAATGTCTTTCTTAAACAGTGGCACCAAGCACTAAACAAATACCTGGGAATTATGTTTCTCAAAATAAAGTGTAAGATCCAGTAGCTGTTTTTGGCTGTCACATAACAGAGCTGACTCATTATTATTATTATTATTTTTTGGTAGAACACATTTATTTCCCTAGATTTTTTTCAGATAAACTCCTAACTTCCATCCATATGCAAATAAGTATGAAAGGAAGTCAAGTGAAAAGAATGACATATGGACACAAGAGATATATAAATACAACACTGTTAGGAAAATCTGATGAAGAACAGCATGTTCAGATTGAGGGATTTAATTCAATTCAAATGATTTCAATTTAATTCAAGTCATATTTTATATGTAACTACTATATGCAAGGTATCTGCTATGTCCTAGGTGCTAAATTAAAAAGCTAACAATAAAAAATGGTTTTTGCTTGTACGAAACTTACTAATGTGCCTTAAGGAGATAGAATAGATAAACATGTAAGTAAACACAGCAAACTTCTTAGGAAAGTCAAGTATAATAACACTTGGGAAATCCATGAAATTTTCATATGGTAGGTAAAATTTGAACTGAGTCTTTAGGGAAGCAAAAGATCCTAAATATTGAAATGAGAAGAGACTATATTCAGTTATGGAAGATAACCTGTGTAGAAGTATGGCTATTGGAGATCAATTGTGGAGCTCAGGAAATAGAAAGGAGGTCACTTTGTCAGGAACATAATGTAAAATGGGGACTAAGCTAAAGAGGCTGTAATGGTAATTAATTTAAATTTGAAGACTTCTTTTTATTATGTTGAGTAAGCAGGTACTTAGCCCTTAGTCAAACCTCTGTGAAAGAAACAGAAGGTATGAACTCTGTCTCCTGTTGCTGACATAACAGGAAGCAGTTGGCTGAAACAGGAAGCCAATGCTGTGTGTGTATATAAGAAAAACCCCAGAGAGAGACAGTCAGAATTTTCTCCTGACAATATCCTGGTGGAAGAAGCTATTTTGCTGAGAGATCTGGTAAAAGCTGAAGTTGGGCTGGGAAGGTTGCCTGGAAGGCTGAGATTTCTTCTGAGTCCTAGGGCCAGCCGAACTGCTGGAGGACTAAGGAAACATGACCAGGATGCTAAGACTTTGTTTGTGGCTTGGTTAATCCTTGAATTCCTAGGAACAGAAATTGTGAAGGTTTTGAGATGTACTGGACCCTGTGAACTTCAGTGTGTAGCAGGAACTGCCTGGAGGACTGGACAAGGACCTGAGAGCTGTCTGCCTCTGAATCCAGGTGACTGTTTGGTGATTCAAGTAGGAGCTGGGACCATGGAGGGGGATCCAGGGAATCTGAGAAACCACCCCAAGTCAAAATGAAGAAAAGATCTCTCCTTGGATATTGAATGCTGTGATGATAACATGGTTTACTAGTGACCTAGGGGTGAGGGGTTTGTGTATTTTCTAATGATTGTATTTAGTGAATAGCAATACTTAGTATTGCTGCTAAATAAGTAACTGATTAAGTTAACCTAGTTGCCCCATGAGTGGAAGATTGACTTGTATTCTGAGATGATTGAATGACTAAGTAAGGAGGTAAACCTCCTTAGGGATATCAGATGATTGTTCTTTTGTTCTTTGTTCAAAGCTATTGTGACCACTTTGGTGAAAACTATGTGGCCATTTAACGATAAGCTGTTATGAACACTATATTGTAATTTTCTGTGATAAGATGTAATGTTGTGAATACTCTATCTTGATTTGGTGTATATGTTTTCTTTTCATTTGTTCTTGAATAGAGTGTTCATTATACTGTATAATCAGAACCTTAAAAGCTGTTCACAGTAGCATTCTTTTGGGAAGCTGCTTGTGCATGGCGTTACAGAGACTTAACAAAGTAGTTGGGGCCAGAATGTAAAAGATCTTAAATACCAAATGGAGGAGTTCGTATTTTCTCCTAGAATCAGTAAGGAGCCATGGAAGGGTTCTGCTCAAGTGATGTGTACTTTAAGGAGTTTATTTTGGTAGCTAGTCGTAGAAGTAAGAGTAAAAGAAAGGAAACCAATGAGCAGAGTATTGAAATAGTGTAGGTGAGAAGCTGTGAGGACCTAAAATAGATTGTTGACCGTGTGAATGTACAGAAAGGACAAGAGATGATGGCAGGATTATAGATCTAGAGTCATTTGGTACTTTATAGGGTTCCCATTCTAACCTTTTCTTTCGAATAAATTAGAAAATTAAGATCTGTAGAGATGACATTACTTGTCCAAGATCACGCAGGTGATCAGTAAACATTTATTTAGGCCTGCTACGTGCTGGGCACTGTGCGGATACACGTACAAAGAAAGATTGTCCCTGCTCGCAAGGAGCTCACAGTAGAAAAAGGAAGATAAAAATAAGGGGAGAGAGAAAGGTATTTATCTTGTGGGTGTGGTGTAGGAGTTAGCCATCTGACAGTAGTGTAACTAGGCAAAAAATGCAGGGTTGTTGTGAGCTGAGTACCCTCCTGAAATAAAGGTTTAATGGGAGTTAATGGCTTCAACTGAGCAAGTAGTGAAGCTTAGATATGAATCTATGTTCTCTGAATTCAAATCCAACTCTCTTTCCATTGTATCACACTGCTTAGACAGTATAACAGAGTGGAAAAATTACTGGACTTGGAGTCAGGAAGACCTGGGTTCATATACTGACTGTATGACCATGGACAAGTCACTTGACCACTCTGTGCCTCAGTTTCTTCATCTGTAAAATGCAGGTGCTGAGCTCACTCTGACTAATGGTCTTAAAGATCATTTCCAGCTCTAAATCTATTATCTTTGGTATGAGACTTGATAATTGACTGAATATTGGGGTTGAGATGAGTCAAGGAGGATTCTGAAACTGAGAACTTGGGTAAATGGAGGAATGGTGGTATCCAAAGCAGAAATAGACAATCTAAGGGGAAAAGTCAGGCTTAGTGGAGAAGATAATGAGCTTGCCTTGAATATGTTAAGTTTGAGATATCAATTGAATAGCCAGAAGGAAATGTCCAGTGAGCAGTTGGTGTTGTGTATTAAAGCTCAGGACAAATACTAAGACTGGTTATACAGATCTAGGATCTAGCTGATAACTGACAGATAAAAGGATCAAAGAAGATCTAACATATGGATATCAATTTAGTTCTTTTACATTCTTTTTGTCCAAAAGGAAGATGAGTTGGTGACTCTTCACCTATTCATCTTTCACTTCTATCTGTACCAGTTTCCTCTTCTACTAAATGAGCTGGTAGGGCTAGATGGCCTCTTGCATTCTTTCCCACCATCCTGCTTTTCTGTGAAAGTAAAAGCTTTATAGCCAAATGGAAACTATAGCCATCTAGACAAGTTTAAATATGTGATGTTATTTAACTTTCTGTAACAGACAGAAGGTTATATTATTAAAGCCATTGATAGGGCAACATTAAAATTATTATACTCTTAATACAGGAGTCATTTTTATGCAGTAAAGTCGCCTCTGTTAAGATCCTTCACTATCTTTTTACTCACAAATATGACAAATTCACATTTCTCATTATTATTATAGTTTAATGATTGCTCTTTTAAAGTATGTTGAATCATTCTACAGCTTACTTTATTATATAATATTGTTGGAGCTGACTGTTGCTGCTGTGAGTGCCTTAAGCCCAACAACTCCCTATTTATTCTTTAGGTTTATATCCTATTTTTAGTTAAGCTGTGAGATAACTCACTGGGCATGAAACAGACTCAACATATGTGGGAGAGCTCATAGGTCATTGTCGGCATGCAACGTGTCACTACTGCTGCTACCACAACAACGATAACAACTACTGCTACTACTACTACCACTACTACTACAACTACTACTACTACCACTACTACTACTATTACTACTACTACTACTACTACTACTACTACTACTACTACTATTACTACTACCACTATTACTAGTACTACTACCACTATTACTAGTACTACTACTACTATTACTACTACCACTATTACTAGTACTTCTACCACTACT
>JAQQSU010005922.1:0-13663 GCA_028627135.1 Pseudochirops cupreus | reverse complement strand
ACAAGTTGTGGTAGATAAATGTGAGTACTACTGTGATAAAAGAAATGATGAAAGGGGTCATTTCAGAGAAACCTTGGAGGACTTGTATGTACTGATGCAGAGAGATAAGCAAAACTGGAGAATAGTTTATACAGCGCAACAATATTGTAAAGACTAATAGCTTTGAAAGACTCAGAGATTCTGATTGATGAAAAGACCAGTAATGGTTCAAGAGGACTCATGAAATCTATCTCCCTCTTAGCAAGGAGATGGACTCAGAATGCAGTTTGAAACGCTTTTTTATATATGGCTGATGTAAGAATTTGCTTTCTTTGGTTATACATATTTGTAACAGGGTTTTTCTTTCTTTCTTTCTTTCTTTCTTTCTTTCTTTCTTTCTTTCTTTCTTTCTCATTCGTTTGGTTTGGGGGATGGGGAGGAAGGTGAAAGGGAGAAAAGGGAGATTTTTATTGATTGAAAAAAAGTATAATTTAATTATTTAAGAAACCTTGGCTCACCTTATTGTCACTGAGCTTCCCTAAATCTGTTTCTTTTTTTTTTTTAATTATTTTTGTTATATATTTCAAGTGTCTTTGAGTTTATCTGTGGAAATATTTTTTTTTGGAGAGGGGAAGGTAGGGCAATGGGGGTTAAGTGATTTGCCCAAGGCTACACAGCTAGTTAAGTGTTAAGTATCTGAGGCCAAATTTTAACTCAGGTCCTCCTGACTCCAGGGCCAGTGCTCTACTCACGGCACCACCTAGCCACCCTTAAATCTCAGTTTCTCTAGACCTCAGTTGTATAAAAAAGAAGTTAGTCAGAGGTGTGGAACCTGTGGCCACGTATAGCCCTGTAGGTCCTCCAGTGTGGCCCTTTGACTGAATCCAAACTTCACAAAGCAAATCCCCTTTGTTCTATGAAGTTTGGATTCAGTCAAAGGGCCACACTTGAGGACCTACAGGGCCATATGTGGCCTCAAGGTAGCAGGTCCCCACCCCTGGTCTAAATGGTTCCTTCTAGTTCTAACTCTTGTGACTCCAAGAAACATTAGATGCTTTGCAAATTTGCCTGAGTTTGTTACTATAACAGCATGCAAGGAAATATCCTTTCTTTCCTTTCTACTTCTCTCTGACCTCTTGACTTTTACCAAAAACCATTAGGAACAAGATGGAACAGTTCCATCCCAGAAATTTATTATTTTTCCGTTAGTTATTTTTCAACTTCATTTTCCAAGTTTTATATAAAATTTTATTTTGCTAGGGTACAGAAAGGGCTCTGAGATATATGAATTCCTTCTAACATTTTTGTCCTATACTACTGGCCTACTCTGAGATGTGGTGGTGTTGAGATTTGGCTAAAGAAGTCACATGCTTAAATTCTTTGCTCTGTGGCTAGTTGTTCCCTTGTGGCCACTCTAAGTGATAGTTCAGAATTCAGCCAAGGATCCAAAGTATGGTTCATGTGATACTCTATATGTTGCAAAGAGTGAAGGCAAGATATTTTTGGGCCACAAAAATGTTTTTTAAGCACTGAATTTTGGATGTCATGAATAAGTCTAGCTGGGCACAGTGAATTTACTTAAAATAAAGGTTTTGAGAAAACTGTAGCATGAGGTTTATGCTGTATTAGCAAATTGGTAAATAATAGAAGAAAGCAATAAATCACCTGTTGGTTTAGAAACATAGCAGCTTAGTAATAATGTATGTTGAAAATATAAGTGCTGGGTATGGATGGATGCTGGCTCTGCAATAATTTTTTCAAGGAAATGTGGTTCTCTAAGTTGCTCTGCCATCTAAAACTGCTTTTAATGACAGATTTCTAAAGGCAGCAAAGAAAAATGAAGTACTTAGAGAGGGAGTTAAGATGTTTCATTTTATTCACTTGTTTTATTTTACAGATGAGAAACAAAGTTTGCAAAGACTACTATACAAGTAAACATGAGGTGCTATACAAACATAAAGTGTTATTCTTTTGTGGTTGTAATCTTAATCCACTATTTTTCTTACCTTTTTTCATATTTATACTAGTCAGCCCACTGAGTTGGTGGGGGAGCATATTAAAGCTTTGGCATATTACTTTGGGGGAGGGGGATATGTTAAAGGGTAGAGTAACTTATAGTTTCTACGTTATCAGCTGGTGATAAAACTTGTTACTTGCTGGGGCAGCTAGGTGGAGCAATGAATAGAGCACCGTCCGTGGAGTCAGGAGGACCTGAGTTCAAATCTTGCCTTAGACACTTGACATACTTTTTAGCTCAGTGACCTTGGGCAAGTCACTTAATTTCAATTGTCTTGCCTTCCCCCCTCCAAAAAAAATCAAACCAAACTTGTTACTTGCCTATATACTCAGGAGGAACTCAATAAAAATGAATAAGTCCTTTTTCCTTAATATTTCAAGGAATCTATAATCTCATGCATATGCATATTCCATCCATTGGGATCAATCACAAATCATTCACAGTTTTTCAGGCTTCTAGTCTATGGATTTCCATCTCCTCTATTAAGAATATGGCTAAAATGTTGGAGAGCATACCCTAGGTTATTTCCATGCCACAGGCACCAAAGCAACAGTTAAATTATCCATATGTGTATTACTCTCTGCTCTTACTTCGTGACTGGTCCAACTCCCTTCCTAAACATACATTTCCTGGTTCATAAGTTTCCTGTGTAGAAATCATCATTGATACTGTACTTCAATCTATATGCCATACTTCACCTATCTGGTACTATTATACTAAGCCACATCTACTTCACCATCACCATCAAGAAGACATGTTAGCCTATTAAAAAAAATTAGGGGAATAGTGCAATACATAGGTGGCTATGAAGTGTCTTGAGCACACAGCTGTTTCCTCTCTAGACATCCTCAGTCTGGACAACCAAAATTACTTAATCAATTAGGTTGTTACTGGGTGTATTGTTTGACTTGTCCTTTTGTGTGGTCGTGTGTCTCATTGATCGCCCCCAAATGGGATTATCTGGAGTACTTTCTCCATGTTCCATTTGTGTCCTGCACAAGATCTTCTCTGCTCCTGTTTAAAACATCTTTGGAGATTACTCATTTTTGTGATTTATAACTCTCTTGATATTATTAGCCAGAGGAAAAGTTGGTCTCTCTGGTTAGTTTATATCTTCAAGGAATCTTGTATGAATTTAGCATGTGCATGGGCAACATCTTATTTGAAGGAGTCCTTTAAGAGCATATGCTGTTCTACACAGTCAGACTTTTTTTAAAAAAATTGAATACTGGACATATGAGACCAGCCAAGTGGTACAGTGGAGAGACCTGGAGACCTGGAATTGGCAAGACCTGAATTCAAATTTGGCCTCAGACACTTACTAGCTGTATGATCCTGAACAAGTCACTTAGCTTCTGCCTCAGTTTCCTCATCTGTCAAATGGGAAAAATAACAGCACCTACCACCCAGTGTCATTGAGAGGATAAAAGTAGATAATATTTGTAAAGTACTTTGCAAACCATAAAGCAATATATCAGTGGTTCTCAACCTGTGGGTCATGACCCCTTTGGGGGTTGAACAACCCTTTCCCCGGGGTCACCTAAGACCATCAGAAACACATATTTCCCATGGTCTTGGGAACCGAGACACTGCTCTTCTATCCATCTCCAGGCGGGTAGGCCCACATGCAGATATACCCACATACAAGTATTAAGGGGTTGTGGCATTAAGAAGGTTGAGAACCACTGCGATGTATAAATGCTAGCTATCATTATTATTTTGAGAATTTACATTCTCTATACCTTTCAGTCAATTTTTCAGTGCCTTGAGCATGGTATTTAGCTTTTATAATTGAATTAATATGCCTCTAGATCAGAGATATCAAACTTTTGAGTGTCAAACCAGATTAAAATATAATTAGGAAATGTTAACAAAATAAACAAAGACGCCATACGACATAATGTTAATTTGTGGTTTTCCAAATCAGTATGTTGTTCAGAGGGACACTTCTATTTGAATTTCACATCAGTGCTCTAGATCATTCCTATAGAGATGAAAAAGTAGTTGGGAGGACAGCTTACATATTAAGTATATATCCCACCTTCTAAGATGGTTACAACTGGTATATTATCTTCATTTTTCAGGTGAGGAAATTGGTTCAGAGAATATAAGTGACATTGATCATCATAGAGCTAGTTAGTATTCCAGCCATGACCTGAAGATAGTCTACTCAATCACCTTTTCAGGAGGATATGACACCAGCCATGAATTTTTTTCTAATCTTTTGGTATCTTTCTATTCTTCAGCTATTTTGAGAATCTGTTCCTCGAAGCTTTCACAATTATGCCATTTTAATTGGTCTCATCCAGATCAATTCCTACTTTCATCTTCCATATCCTCACTCAGCATATTGTGTACTGAGTTGTTAGAGTCCAAATGTGGTAGTTCTGTTGCCATCCATGATGAAATAGGTTGTTATAAAAATACTGAGAAATATTTTCCACTTTTTTCTGTTTATTCTTCTCTATTTAGCTTTATCTGTAACTGCTCTTGGGATGATGATTTGGCTTGATTTAGTTCATGCTAACCTTTCTGTAAACTCGTTTTTCATACCCCGCCATTTGTTCTTGTTCTTGCTGTTCTTGAGGTGATAGTGCTCATCCTCTTCTCACTACCCTTCTTTGTAACCTTTATCAAATGAATATGTTTTCTCAAATGATGTTGCTCTTCACCTCCATGTCTCTCCCTGAACAGGGAGACCTAGTGTTCTCTGGTTGGCATTATTTCTTGGTTCTTTTGGTCTTGTTATGGTAGTTGCTTTTTATAGATACCTGGAAAATATGCAAATATGTGTTAAAGAAACTCTCAGAATGAGTAATGACAAATAGTAATTCCATTGGGATATGAAATTCTACTTTTCTATGCCAAAATTCTTTCACATATTGTTGGTTCCTTCCCTGCTTCCTTAAAACAGGTCTTTTTAAAAACAAACAAAAGAAACAAGACTTCACTAGATTCCATTACTCCTTCAAGCTATTAGCCTATACTTCACCTCCATTTCTTAGCCAAATTCCAAGAAAAAGCTATCTGTGCTTTTTGTTTCCACTTATTCTCCTATCACTTTCCAAACCTTTGAAATTTGGTTCCACTGTTCAACCAAAACTCTTCTCTCCAAAGTTATTGATAATCTGTTCATGGACAAATATTTTCAGAGTCTTCATCTTTCTTGACCTCTCTACGGTATCTGACACCATTGACTGCCCTCTCCTCTTCCTGGAGACTTCCTTGGTCTTTGTGACAATACTTTTTGCTGGTTCTCCTCCTAGCTGTCTTACTACTCCTTTCAATTATCTCTACTCCACATCAATCATCTGGTGTGATCCAGATCATGCCCTAATTGTGGGTCTTCCTCAAGGTTCTTCTTGGCTCCTCTTCTTTTTTCTTTCTACATACTACGAGACATCAAAACCCAAACAACTGCATCTGGGGCCATGACCAGTCATACTGATCTACATTTTGCCACTGGACTCAGATGGCTGGAGGAAAAATTGAAGGTGATGATTTTGCATAGCTCTGTCTCAATCAAATCCAATTCACTTGCAAGTCAAGACATCACCCTCCTGATGTCATTAGTCTTCTTTGAGAATGAAAGACCACCACCACCACCAGCAATCTATACACTCTCTTGGTGACTTCATCAGCTTCCCTAGGTATAATTATTACCTATATGCTGATGACACATAGATCTATATATCCAGTTCTAATTCAGTTCCACATCACCAGTTGTCTATTGAACATTTCAAACTGGAAGTCCTAGAGACATCTTAACCTCAACATATCCAAAACAGAACTAATTTCTCCACCCCAAACCCTCACCTCATATAGATTTCCCTAGTTCTGTTAATAGCACCATTCTTTAGGGATCCAGATTCATAGTCATTATCCTCAACTTCTTCCTTTCTCTCACTCCACACATCCAACTGGTGCCAAATCTTGCTGTTTCTACCTCCATACCATTTCTCACATCTGATCCCTTTCTATTCACACAACCAACACCTTAACTAAGTCCTTCATCACCTCTCTTCTAGTCCATTGAAATGTCTTCCTAATTGGTTTTCCTGCTTCAATTTTCCCCCAATCCAGACCATCTTCCAAAGGGACACCAAAGTGATTTTCAAGTTCTACAGACCTCCCTTTGTCATTCCTTTCCTTAATAAACTGCAGGGGTTCATTGCCTGTAGGATAAAATAGAAACTCCTTTTTTGAACTTTTAGATCCCTTCACAACTTAGCCCTAACTGATCTTTCCAGCCTTGGTTTATATGACTCCCCTTTCCACTCTAGATCTAGTCCAGGGGTAAGGAACCTGCAACCTCAAGGCCACATGTGGCCTTTTAGGTTCCAAGTTTGGTCCAAGTTTGGATTCAGTCAAAGGGCCCCAGGGTCAAAGGTTCGCCACTCCTGGACTAGTCAAACTGGCTTTTTCTCTGTTTTCACACACCCCAGTTCCTGTCTCCATGCCTTTGTACTGGCCATTCCCCACATCTAGAACTCACTCCTTCTCATCGCACAGAATCTTTCTATCTCTTCTAGACACAAGTCAAATACCACCTTCTATATGAAGTCTTTCCTGCTCTCTCCAGTGCTAATTCCCTCCCTCCTAAACTGTATTTAACCACTTTGTATTTATTTATATCTATTTTATCTATATTTGTTTTTCATGTGTTTATGTAAGGGTGTGCCCTCTTTTATACTTTAGTAAAAGGCAAAGGTCTAACACAGAGACAATAAAACATTAAGGAAAGCCCTTTTAGATGTCTAAGAAGCCTCTCATACTTTTTAGGGTCTAAGGCTTTTAAAAAATTTGGGTTTGAGCAAACAACATGTTCAGCCATTCCCCAATTGATGGGCATCTCCTCAATTTCCAATTCTTAGGTACCCTGCAAAGAACTGCAATAAATATTTTTTAACAGACAGGTTCTTTTCCCTTTTTTAAAAATCTCTTTGGGGCACAGACTTAGTAGTGGTATTGCTGGATCAAAGGTTATGCACAGTTTTATAGCTCTTTGGGCAAAGCTCCAAATTGCTCTCCACAATGGTTGGATCTGTTCACCATTCCACCAACAATGCATTAGTGTCTCAGTTTTCCCGCATTCTCCTCCAACACTTATCATTTCCCTTTATTGTCATATTAGCCAATCTGATAGGTGTGAGGTGGTACCTCAGAGTTGTTTTAGTTTGCTTTTCTCTAATCAATAGTAATTTAGAGCATTTTTATATGACTATAGATAGTTTTGATTTCTTTGCTTCAAAAATGCCTGTTCACATCCATTGACCATTTATCAATTGGGGAATGACTTACATTCTTATAAATTTGACTCTGTTCTCTATATATTTGAAAAATGAGGCCTTTATCAGAGATACAGCAAGTAAACTCTTGAAGCACATCAATAGACTGTAAATTCCTTGAGGGCAGGAACTGTACATTATTCCTCTTTGTAGTATGTACAAAGTGAGTTTACATAAATAAAGGAGATGGAGAAAAAGAAAGAAAGAAAGGACAAAGGGCAAGGAGAGGAGATGAGAGTGTTCACTAACAAACACTCCAGTCATAAGTCAGCTACAAAGATCAAGATTTCTAGTACGCATCTTCCTTCTCTTCCTTTTCCTCTATATCCATTTCTTTCTCTCCTTTCTTCATTTCTTCCTTCTCCTCATCTTTTCTCCTTCTCTACCTCCCCTTTCTTTTTCTCTTTTTTTCCTCTTCTCTTTCTCTTTCTCCTTTTCCTCTCCCTCTTCACCCTCGCTTTCTCCCTCTCCTCCTCTTTGTCATTGTCATTTTTATTAATACACAGTAGCTTAGCAAATGCTGAATTTCCCTTGCCTACCACGACCCCCAGATGGAAATGATCTTTCTCTTTTCATACCTTCAATCACATTTAATCTGGACTTTCCCTTTGCACTTAACTCATTCTTGTTATGTTTTAGTTATTTGTATATATCTAATTTCATTTTAAACTGTAACCCTCTTGAGGGGATCATTCTTGTTTCTGCATTTGAAAATCTGTTTTATTTCATCTTTGACTCCCCAGCACAAGCATATGGCCTTGCAATCGGTACTTTTTAATAAATGGAATTTTAAAATTCTATCCAGCATAGTTCGGGTTGGTGGTCAGGGTGCCAGGGGGAAGGAATGATTTTTCAAACCACATAGTTGTGTAGTATATAGAAATCCACTGAATATTTTAACCAAAATTGCTTGAGAAGCCTGGGCGCCGGATGTTGCCTATCAGTGGGATTGCTTTATGGTCTAGTTTCTTTCCTCCAATTCACTGATGACAGAATGTCATCATTCATTAATAACAGGTGTGTCTAGTTGCTCATATCATAGACAAACACACAGTACCAACTCGAAGTTTGTACCAGCTGATAGCTTATAATGAAGCAGATGATGAATCTTGACCTTTATAACTTACTCATAAACTGGTGTGACGCATCCAGAGACTCCAGTTTCACTAACTTCTGTTTCTGTGGCTATGCAGTTGGCAAGAAACTCTATTAGAATGCAATGTACTTGAATATCTAAATCCAACTACACTATTTTACTATAAAAATATGACCATTTGGTCATATCAAGGTCATATTTTTGTTCTTCTTAAATGTGAGGTAAATTGCAACATTACTCTTCTGTATGTGTTTTTGACATTTTGATGATTCTGCAGCTTAAAAGTCAAAATTTTGACCATGATCTAGTAACACATAATATCAAACATTTGAATACCACCCCCTAAAAAGGACAGATAGCTACCCAAGGGCATAATTTTACTTTATTGTATCACTGGTGCCAGAGGCAAGCACAAGAACTAACTTTATTGTCTGTTTGAAGCACTCCTGACCTCTGACATTCCCTTCCGTCTCTGCCTCTTGAAATTCTCCTTAGTATCTAAGGCCCAGCTTGCTGAAAGCTCCTCTGTGGAAAGCCCCTTTATTTCCTCTTTACCCCCAATCTGAAGCAAACTGCCATGGTACTTTATTCATATCCCATATGGCACTTATAGCATACAGATATGTTTTATGGTCTTTTCTGTACATGTCTTATGGCTTAGGATCTTTTCTCATGTGTTTTGCATTCTCTATAACATTCGGCAATGTGTTTTGTATACTATAGGAGTCTAATAAATGTTTCTTTAGATTGGCCTTTTGTTTCATACGCCTTTATTATTGATTGACTCTAGCATCAGAAATCACTTCCATTTTTCCAGATGAACAAGTCAGTGGCTGGTGTTTTTTCTGAACTATTTTATTTTTAAAAGGGCTTAATAAGCATTAAGACTCTATTGACAATTTCCAGAAAGGTTTAGACTTATAAAGTTGAAGAAACATTTATGAATGCAGAACATACAGAGAATTCAGAACTCTGAAAAGAAAGAGAGCAAATGACATGTGTGGATTTGGGCCAAGAAATAGCACATTTATATCTGGGGATGGTTGAAACCATAGCCAAGAATATACTCTATCTCTCATTCAAATCTCATTTATAGGGGCCATGAAGCTGCCTTACTTGTTCTTGGTTTTTATCACTGATCATAGTTTATACTAGTAGTGAAACTTGTATTTCTTGTTGGACAGTTAAGAGATTGTGTGCTGCTAAGGGGTATAAAGTCTGATTGGCACATAATGTAGAAGGAAACAAAAGTGTTTCATGCCCAGCCAAATTTTCTGCCATTCTGATAATACAACCAAATAAGCTAAAGATAGCTAAGCCAAACCTATGCCATATCTGTTACATAAACTCTGAAAATGCCCATATTAGTTCAGAAATACATAGCTCTATAATTATCGCTGCCAATTGTTAACAAGGGATGGCGCTTGTGGGGATCATATAGCTTGTAGAAAAACCTGTTGATTGAACACTTGTTTATTTGATTATGATAGAGCATTAACAATAGGACCAAGTTGGGGGGAGGTTACCTTTCATAGAAAGGGAATTTGTCCTCTCGTTGTTTCTAGTATTTAGAGTTGGACAACAAGTTTTAAGATGATTTTGTTCAATGCCCACATTTCATTAGTGAAGGGGCTAAGGCCAAGACAGTTTAAATGATTGAGCCAAGGTCACAGACCTAATCAATTTGAGATCTGTGACTAGAACTGATGTCTTCTGGTTTTCAATCAGATGTTAGTACTATTATATAGGACAGAATTTATACAAAATTGGGAAACTGAGAAGTTGTCTTTGGCGTACACTCCTCTCCCGAATCAAGGATAAGCTCTCTGGACTCATTCATCAATGGTTAACAAACCCCCACCCCTTGATAGTCTCCCCTCCTAATACTTCTGAATCCTTGGGCTGCTGATATATAAACCCTATTCTCCATTTCCAACCACCAGAGCCCTTGATCCCATCCCTCTCAATCCTGCTTCCTCCCAAATGTCCCACTGTAGATCATCTATCCGCCTCTTCCACTGTGCTCCCTGGAATACTTGATCCATAATTCATAAACTTCCTTTAATCTTGCATTTTTTCCTTTTTCCCACTCCTTTCATCTTCTAGCTTCATTGAGATCAGGCACCCTGTCAATGATACTACATATTGGCCATTCTTACCAGTATTAGTTGCATTTTCATTCATACCCTCTCAGTAGAGGAATAAAAATACTCCTCGTTCTCCATCATCACTTCCAGACTCTCTCTCTATCATTATCGCTCAGTAACTTTGCCTTCTTTGAAGTTTGTACTACTGAAATTTAGATGTTGGTGACCATTATCTAGGACAGTCTTCTTCCTTCTTCAAAGAGCTCAATGCCTGGCTCACAGTCTTTCTCTTTACCTGATTCCTTCCCTCATCCTAGGTGACTTCAACACACACACATGTACATACATACATACACACATATATGTACATATACATATATCCATATATATGTACCCTAACTTCTCAGTTCCTCAATGAACTCAGTTTTTATGAACTCTTCCTCTCCTCTACCTCAACTTGACCTTGCTGTCACTCACAACTCTTCCATTTCCATGTTTATGAATTCTGATATTTCTTTATATGTTCATAATCTTTTGTCATTCCACCTTTCTCTGTGACTTACAACCCCTAACCCTGTTTTTCATCCTTAGTGTGGCATCTACTGCTTTTGCCTCTCAGTTCTTTCCCAGGCTCTCACTCCTACACTGGTTATACTCACCTTCCTTCCCTCTCTTTAAACACCTGGTGATGGAGCAGCTAGGTGGCCCATTGAATAGAGCACCAGCCCTGGAGTCAGGAGTACCTGAGTTTAAATCCAGCCTCAGACACTTAACACAAAACTAGCTGTGTGATCTTGGGCAAGTCACTTAACCCCAATGGCCTTGCATTCCCCCTCCAAAAAGCAAAACCAACAAACAAAAACAAAAAAACCAAACACCTGGTGAACCAGTTCAACTCTGTACTATACTCCTATTTGAGTTTCTTGCCCTCTTGTCTTATAATCAACCATACCTTGCCAAACCCTGGCATTGGATGATCTCTTAATTGTCAAATCTAATGGCTTTTTCTCAATCCCTATTTTTCTTACCCTTTCTGCAACTTTTAACATTATTGACTAACCTCTTTTCCTGGATACTGTAGGTTTTCATACTGCTGCTGCTCTCTCTCCTAGTTTTGCTGAGTTAGGGGGATGTCTACACCAAGCATATGAAGATTTCCCCAAGAGAAATGGGCAAATGAAAACAATTTGTTCCGATGGTCATGAAGGTGGCTGAAGAATTTGGTTAGACATTGAAGATGCCAAAGTCATCTACTGCATCCCGGGGCCATTGCCAGTCATCCTGACTTTTGTCTTGCCACTGGACTTCTATGAGTCTGGAAGAGAGAGTGAGGATTATGACTTTGTGCTACTCTGCCTCACTTAAATCCAATTCATGAGCAAATCATGGTATCACCTTGTGATATCACTGGTTGTTTTAAAAAACAAAAGATGAACAATGACAACAACTCCAATCTATATGCTATTTCATTGCCATAGTGCTTTTTCCTAAAGTGTAGCTCTGACCATGTCACTTGTATACTCAATAAACTCTCATGACTCTCTGTGGCCTCCAAGAACAAATACAAAACCCCCTGTTTGGCATTTAAATCCATCTACAACTCAGTCTCATCCTACCTTTCTAATTTTCTTAGATTCTACTTCCCTCTATAAACTCTGTGATCCAGTGATATTGGTCTACTTCCTGTTCTTCACACATCCATTTTATTCCATGCCTTTGTAGTGGCTATCCCCAATACCTGGAATGCTCTCTTTCCTCATCTCCAACCTCTAGCTGCCCCCCAATGCTAGTGTCTTCCCTTGGAGATCACTTTCCACTTACAATCTCTTTGTATTCCCAATACTTAATATGATGCCTGGCACAGAGTAGATGTTCAACTAGTGCTTTCTCATCGATTAACTGACAAGCTCTGTGTATTCCAAAATCCTAATTGACTAATGAATTAATCTATAACAGTAGGAAAAGGGCAAAGAGGCTTGAGGTGAGTGTTAAAAGAAGTATAGAGTATAGATGTGAGAGGGGGAAGCATTCCGGATTGTAGCTTAGGAGCAAATTGACTGAGATGAGAATGAAAATTGTAAATATGCTGAAGGTAGGGTGGGGCTGGGGATGAACACTGAAGAGACTATTCTGTCTGGAGCAGAATAGTAAAATAAATGTTTGGATAGATAAGATGAGGCAAATAGTATGGTGACTCTACTTATCCTAACTTTTTACAGAAGTATTTAAAAAAAATTTTTAAATTTCCTTTTCAGTTCCAATTTTTCTTTCTCTATCAATCCCCTCCTCCACCCATTTAGATGACAAATACATGCTTTTGTTAGGTATATAGTACTCCAACTTCAGTCAGGAATCTATTTTCCTTATATATTAAACCCTTGTCCAGAGGTTCAAATCCCATTCTCAGATACCACCTTCTTAGGAATCAATTTACTTTCCAAGTTCATTTTTCTCTTCTGAATTCTTTGCCTTCCATGGGCAAGAGTGAGAAAAATGTAACCAGTGTTCCACGTGTTCGTTTGTTTTTTTACCGAGATTTCATACACTGTCATTCCTATGTATTCTATGGTCTAGCCAAACTGACTTATGTGTTGATCCTTATACATGATATTTTCTCTCCTACCTCTGTGCTTTTGTATAGGATGCCTAGAATTCACTCCCTCCTCACTTCTACCTCTTTTAATTGCTAGCTTTCTTCAAGGTTCAATCCAACTGCTACTTCATTACACAAGTTCTTTCTTAATCCCCCCAGATACAGTCTTACCCCACCAAAGTTATTGGTTTTTTGAGGGGGATGTATGTATTTTATGGATATGTATGCATGTACATATTCTTTCTATTAATAGATCGTAAGCTTCTTGAAGAGAAAGACAGTTTTATTTTTGTCTTCATATCCCCAGAGACTACCCTAGTTCCTGATTGCAGCAGCCGCTTAATAAATTGCTTGTTGATTGATTAACCTGGGTGGGGAGGGGGTGGATAAATGCCTCCTCCTCCCTGAATCTGGATAGAATCTGGATAGAATAACATATCTAGATTGGAGTGAACCTCAAAGAAGGAGAGTTTGCTGAGTGATAATAAAGGCAAGGGTCTGGAAGTAGCTATGAGGAGCAAGCATTGTTACTTTTTCATGTGTATGTATATGTATTTCAGGGAAGCAAAGACATGTTGTGTATCTTAAAAAATTAATCTTGTA
>JAQQSU010005921.1:0-13663 GCA_028627135.1 Pseudochirops cupreus | reverse complement strand
AACACAGAATGTCAGAGCTGGGAGGGCCTTAGAACACAGGATGTCAGAGCTGGGAGGGCCCTTATAACACAGAATGTCAGAGCTGGGAGGGCCTTAGAACACAGAATGTCAGAGCTGAGAGGGCCCTTAGAACACAGGATGTCAGAGCTGGGAGAGCCTTAGAACAGAGAATGTCAGAGTTAGGAGAACAAAGAACGAAAGAAATGAACCTTAGAGATCTTCTAGTCCCTTCTCTCCCCTCTTTTATAGATGGGGAAACTGAATCCCAGAGAGGAAAAATTACTCCCAGGGTCACACAGAAAGTAGGGAGCAGAAGTGGAGCTAGAAGCCCATGCCCATGACTCCCAGGAAGCTTTGTTTTCTTTATACCTCAGAATTAGGATTCACTAATCTATACTAAGAATGTGGTCTGTGCATTCATGTTTGTGTGTGTGTGTGTGTGTGTGTGTGTGTGTGTCTGTGTGTCTGTGTGTCTGTGTGTGTCTGTGTGTGAGAGAGAGAGAGACAGAGAGAAAGAGAGAGAGGGAAGGGGAAGAGAGAGGGGGGAGGGAAATGGGAGGAACAGAGGGAGAAGGAGTGGGAAAGGAGAAGAGTTTTTATTTAAGATCTGCAGATTAATGAGGAAAAAGCCATGATTCACTATATTGACTCTCTTCTCCAAATGAATGCTGTTCATTAGCTTTGAAATGGGTCATTTAGCCGAACTTACAATAACCCACTGCTGTTTACTAGCACATCCACTGGGTCCTATTCCTCCAAGTAACAATATCCTTACAATTGGAGACATGAGTCCAATGTTCTTTCTTCCCAGAGAGAGAGCAGCAGGGTTTCGTGGGAAGAACTCAATTTACAAATTCCTTGGTCCCCTCTATATCATGGGACCATAGACACAGATCTGTAAGAGACCTTAAGGGTCACTGAGTCTGACCTCCTAATTTTTCAGATGTGGAAGCTGAAGCTTAGGGAAGATGAGTGATTTGTTTAAGGTGACCCAAGTAGCAGAGACCAGAGTCAGGATTCAAACCCAGGTCCTGTGACGTCAAAGACAGTTCTCTTTCCCAGTACCATGATGCATCCTAATAAAAAAAATGCTTCTTTATAATGGTTTAGAGAGTCAGGCAGAGGAGAAATGGAGGGCATTTGAAGCCAGAGTCCCAAAACCAAGATCCAAAGCAGTAACTTTTCTTGGCTAAATGACAGGTTAAAATTCTAGATTGGTTTACACTGGGTTTTGCTTCCTGTGTGCTTTTCCCTCAGAATCTACCCAGGATCTACTTTGACCCATTTGGAGATTTTAGTGCCTGGAGACTTATGATTGAGGAAGTCTGGCCTCCAAATTACTTCCTATATTAGAGAAGGATATATTATCACTCAAAAGCCATATGCAAGATGTCCCTGACTCCCACAGACTTTGGAACAAATGACAAGCTTTGCATCATGGAAAACATTAACTCTGCAATTGCCAAAGGGAGAGAAAGCACATGGGAAAAGGAAAGCTGCTCCAGACAGCAAACCCTAAAGGGGGAGAAAGACAATGTGATCAGTTTTCCTCTGGCCCAGACTAATGTCCATGTTGAAAGGGAGAATTGAGAAATCATCCTAATTAGTGTGGGTTAGAGGAGATAATGAGATATAAATTAACCAGACCATAAACTCCATAAAGGCAGGAGTTGCGCATCTCCCACACTATTGCATATTATAGCTATAACTCAGATGGGGTGACTGGGGCTTCATCCCAGGTTGGTACTCTTTTTTTTTTTTTTTTGCAGGGAGAAGGCAGGGCAATTGGGGTTAAGTGACTTGCCCAAGGTCACATGGCTAGTAAGTATTAAATGTCTGAGGCTGGATTTGAACTCAGGTCCTCCTGACTCCAGGGCTGGTGCTCTATTCACTGCTCCACCTAGCCACCTCTATCAGGGTGGTACTCTTAGAGGGCTCTGGAAGTACAATTGAGTGTAGCTCCCAATTCACAATAAAGAGTTACTCGAAATTGGAAGCTTCCATGTTCTCCCAGGGTGGCCACATCCCAGGTAAGCTTCTCCAAAGTCTGAGCCCTGTCCTGCTCCAACCCTCCCTTCTCTCTCTAACCCCAAAGCTGATGTAAAGGCTTGAAGGGTATAGTTTATGCCAATTTCCTGACTGTGGCTTATGCTGCCCTAGGGGCAAAAAGAAATAGTCATAGCTATGGTCTTCACTTGAAGGTGCTTAATAATGAATAAATTGAATCAATGAATGACTCAGACCTTCTACTGTCTTCACTTTGAGCACCATTAGAGGGCTGTATTTCTTCCCTACACTTGTTGAATGAATGGATGGATGCCTTAATACACCTCAGCCTCCTGATTCAGAGCCCTGTGAAGTTGGGGAGGGATGAGGTATTATCTAAACTTTATATCTTTACCAATGCCTATCCCTTGAGCACAGTTTGGGACTCATAAAGATTTGTTGAATGAATGAATGAATGGTTCAGTGGATAAATACATATCCCTCCATCAAAACAACTACACGGATCGGCTGTGGGCCAGAAGACACACAGCTGCTTGGTCTGGTTTTAGCAGCATCAACATGAAGCATTGACTGAAGAGGTGGCAGCTATGAAGGTCATGGCAGAAATCTTTACTTGCCAGATGCTGTCCTTAAATGCCAGCCCACAGCAAAATGCAAAGAAGTGGAGCTCAGGGTCATGGAATGGGAAAATCAAAGAACAATGTGCATTCTCCTATAGCGGTGCTGGTTGACAAATGAGGAGCTCTGAGGAAGGTCAGGGTGGTGGATGTGTTAGATGTTGATTTCCATGTGAAAAGAGTCCGGGTGGCTCAAGAAACAACCAAAGCAGACAGTAGATAGATTGCCAAGATGCAGCCCCTGAGACCTCAACGAGTCCACTGGGAGGCCCTGATGAGCCAATGAAATGGTGGGTCTGGGGTCAGAAGACTTGGATTAAAATTTCAATTCTTCTGCTTACTTCCTTTGTGTTTTGGGGCACTCACCTTTATAGGCCTCAGTTTCCTTATCTGTAAAATAAAGGGGATACTTTAGATAGAGGACCTCGAAGATCAAGCCTTCCAGCTCCAAATCGGCAATCCAATAAGCTGCCATTCCATCCTGGGGCTTAGTTTCCTCATCTGTTTCATTTCTCGTCTTATTCAAAATGAAGGGGTCAGGCCAGTTGGCCTCGAAGGCCCCAAGCTTTAAGTCTCTGATTTATACTACAATCTCCAACAAAGATAGGAAAAGTGAGCAGGGGATCATTAATGCTGGTGGCCAGCAACTAGACACACTCAATTGTGACAAGTGATGACAGATTGAGATGAAGAAATGAATAGGTTCAGAACCAACAAACAGGCCTTCTGCAAAGTGACTGACCTCTTTTCAATCACTAGCACAACATCCTAAAAATGACTGGTCAATATGATGTGATAGAATTAGTCACGAGAAGAGCTCTGTTGGTACAACAGGAGAAAGGCTTTGGGAGCTGGGGAGTGCAGCAAAGGCTGAGGGGATGGAAGGGGAGCACGCACACAATGGACACAGAATGACCAGGAGCCCCCAACCCTGCTGCCCTTCTCTCACTCCTCTGCCTCCCCATCCTCCTTGGCCAAAACAACCGATCATCCCACAGGCCACAAAAACTAAGCTCCCATCCAGTGCCCCCTGCCAGATTTACTTTTTTTTTGGAGGAGGAAGGCAGGACAGTTGGGGTTAAGTGAATTGCCCAAGGTCACATGGCTAGTAAGCGTTAAGTGTTTGAGACCAGATTTGGACTCAGGTCCTCTTGACTCCAGAGCTGGTGCTCTATTCACTGCACCACCTAGCTGGCCCAACCCTGCCAGATTTACAATCCAGATTCTTTTCCTTTTACCTTTTTCTGATACTAGACTTCCCCGTTTCTCCTAGGCTGGATGTACAATGGTCACTCATGGGCCCCACTGCTAATCTCCATTTTCAGAAATATCCATTCACCCTCCTTGACTTAATGAGCCATATTTTGTAATAAGAAATAAAGAAAAGATAGAGGAAAAAAATTATTTCAGCAAAAACATTCAACACATCCACATTATCTGAGAAAACGTGTGATTCTCCACAGCCATGGCCCCATCCTTTGCAAACAAAGTAAGGAAGGGGCTTCATTTTTTCAACTCTTCTCAAAGGTCAAGTTGCAATCCAATCTTAATTCGGTTCGATATGTGAAAAGGCCCAGCAAGGGATGCCTGAATGCCAGGAGAGAGCAGGACCTGGGCTGGCATGAACTTGAGGCCTGCCTCCACCCCCTCATTGCCTTCATCTGGACACTTTCCAGCCTATCCAGGCCCTTCCTAAAATGTGGCTCCCAGAAATGAACACACCCCTCCAGATATGGCTTGGCCAGGAGAAAGGACAGCAAGACTCTCATCTCTTTCTTCCTACAGGCTATGTTTTTATTATTTATAACATATTATCAAGCCTCCTTGGTTCATTCACCTTCTCCCGGCATTACGCTGTCTCAGTCTCCTTTTCATCCTGACCCCCTTTCTATGGATGCATTCTAGCCCGGTAAGGCTCTTTCTAAAACATGGCTCCCAGAATGCCCCCTTGATATATGGCCTCGCCAGGGCCAAGGAGGGCTCGATGGTGCCCTTTACATCTCTAGACAGTAGGCCTCTCTCAATGCAGTCCAGGTTCACTGGCCATGTCACAATTTGACTCCTGCTGACTGCGCTAAACCTTTAGCTGTTTTTCTTGTGAATTGTTGTCCAGCTATCCATCCTCATCCTCCAGATGTTTAAAGACAGACCTTCAAAGTTTTCAAATGACTGAATTGTTTTTGCTACTGTATTTCAGAACAGCTAGGTAAATGGTTCCAGTGGTTCCTTCAGTAATTCACATCATTCTCACATTGGATGAAAAGACCCTCTGTAGAATATAAGCTCCCTGGAGACAGGAAGTATATCATTTTTGACTGTATATTCAGAGACTAACTTAGCTCTTAGTACAGTTATCCCTCCCACAACGAGACTTTCCCCATTATGGTTTTGATATATTGTGGGTTGACACAAGAAATTAAATGGGAATTTTGGGGGGAGGTCAGCAGACAACACAGAAAGAGTTTAAAGCATCAGAAATGCATAAAATATATGCATCGTATTATATAATATCAATATATTTTATCTTTTAATACTGTAAACACCTCATACAGAAAAAGGGAAAATTCAGATTTCTTCTCTGGCACAAAAGGAGGGCCAGAACATTTTGTGAGGATTTTCCAGATTTCGGGGGCACATGCCCCTAACCCCAACGATGTGGAAGGATAACTGCGTATTATACAAGTCATATCAATACTTACAGAATTGAATAGTGATGACAATCACCATTTATATAGTCCTTTAAAGTTTGCAAGGAGTTTCACATGTGTTATCTCATGAGAGCCTCCCAACAGCCATTATCATGCCCATCTTACAGATGAAGAAACTGAGATACCTGAGAGGTTAAGTGAGTTGCCCAGAGGCACACAGCCAGCCAGTATCTGGGGCAGAATTTGAATTCAGACCTTTCTGACTCCCAGCCCCACACTCTATCCATTGTACCTCCTCGGTGGCTCAAATCCAGCTGAGGGCAAGTTTGAGCTGGGAAAGACAACCAACACTAACAGAGATCCCAAGTCTCGTGTATGAACCTCATATTTGTTCTTGGTTAAAATTTTCATGTTTGTTGATGTTTTTCAAGTTAATAAAAAGGAAATTTAGACTGAAAGAGGAAGACAGGAAGTGTTTAATAAATGTTTGTTGACTGACTGACAAACTGTTGATGTCCCCTAGAGTAGCTGAGTCCCCTTCCACCAGAGGCCAAAGGCTGAGAATTGTCGGGAGTTCCTGGCTAGCCTCAGAGTCAGGATTCTGCCTGTCCAAGGGATGCTCTGACCACACCCACAGTAAGAAGTTTGAGGTCACCTTCAACAAGGAAGGTGTTGTTTGGTATCTTTTTAATCAGTCCCCTGCACACAGAGCCCTCCACGCTGGACCTAGGCTCTTTCCAAAAGGTGAGAATTTGCTGGCAGGATGTTATAGTGTGCTGCAATCCAGGCCTGGGCATAATCATTAGGCTGGATTCTTGTGTGACCTTTAAGATAAAAATGAAACATTCTGATCTCTCCCCAGATAACCATCAGGCTCTGGAAGTAGCATTTGGTGTGAAGGAGCAGAATTCTGCTATCAGCCCATCACCATCTGACATATTATAGACCACGTAAGCTGGAGAAGTGCTGAGCATTGCAGGATCTGGACATGGCAGGAGGATTGAGGTTCCTGGCCCCCATGCATACCACAGTGGTGGACCTCTGTGTGCTTGGCTCAGAAGCTACTCATGGCTAATGACCCTGGGAGGAAGTATTAGGCCTTTGCTTCCAAGAGTTAACCAGGGCAATGACTGGATTTGTGCCGGGGCATGGCTTAGAGTTCTGTGCCCCTCCTGGAGCCAGCCCTTTGCCACAAGGGCTCTCACCTCCATGCCTTTTTTTTTTGGTCATTTCCTTCTCCTTTCCTTTCTTCCCCCTCCTAGTCTCCTCTCAGGGGTTGCCCAACGAGAATACATCCTCCTAGAGTGGACTGTCCTTTTGTCCTGCTCAACTGAATCTGCCTCAGATGCTAGAATTCCCCAGGTGTGATTCTTTTTCCCATCCTCCACACAACTCCCAGTTAGCACAGATGTGACCATGTTGTTCCCCTGTTCAAGAATTTTCAGTGACTCCCTACTACCTTGATGATAGCATGCAAAATTCTTAGCCTGGCATTTACATTCTCCCATAGCTCCTTCCTATCTTCCTAGTGTTTTTTTTTTTACTACTACTTTCACATTCTCCATTCTAAAAAACAAAAACAAAAACTGGCCTTCCAACAGTTCTCCAATACACAATATCATTATTCCATTTCCCTATTCTGTCATTGCCCAGGCCATCCCCCATGATGAGAATGCTCTATTCCCCTCCCCACAGCTAGGTGGCACCACAGTGGATAGACAGCCCGGCATAAAGTCAGGAAGACTCATCTTACTGAGTTCAAATCTGACCTCAGACACTTACTAGCTGTGTGACCCTGGGCAAGTCACTTCACTCTGTTTGCCTCAGCTTCCTCATCTGTAAAATGAGCTGGAGAAAGAAATAGTAAATTACTCTAGTAGCTTTGCCAAGAAAACCCCAAATAGGATCATGAAGAGTCATATGTAATTGAATAACAATAAAAGTAGAAAATAAGTATCTTGAGGGCAGGGAGTATTTAATTTTTGGGGATTCCCCAGGACCAAGACAATGCCTGACACATAGTAGACACTTAATAAAAATTTGGTGATTGTGTTAATTTGTGTCCTTTCTCTTCTTCTTCTTCTTCTTCTTCTTCTTCTTCTTTTTGCTTTTTGGAGGGCAAATGGGGTTAAGTGACTTGCCCAAGGTCACATGGCTAGTTTTTGTGTTAAGTGTCTGAGGCTGGATTTGAACTCAGGTCCTGCTGACTCCAAGGCCAGTGCTCTATTTACTGCTCCGCCTAGACACCCCATGTCCTTTCTCTTCTCATGAACTTGAAATCTGAGATGCCCACCTGATACTTACACTTGAATTTTTCACCATTTCACATATACCATGCTGAGTTAAAGCAAGAAGCTAAAACCAATCTCTAGATATGACTCCCACCTAGCATTTGCTGGAGGTCTCATATTTGTTCTTGCCATTATATTCTAAAGCTGATCTTGAGTCTGGAGGCACAGAGGATAGAGAGAGGACTGAGTTCAAATCCTGCCTCAAATACTTCCCAGCTGCGTGACTCTGGGTAATTCACTCAGTCTCTGTTTCTCCATCTGTAAAATGAGAAGAATAATAGCATTTACCTCACAGACTTGTTATGGAAATCAAATGAGGTGACACACGCCATTTTAAGCACGTTACAAATCTTAAAGTGTTTTATGAATATAAACTATGGTTATAATTTTCATTAAAATATGAATTTTTATCTTTATCTTTTGTCTTTACATCTACATTCCCCAATGTATCCCTTTTCCTCCTTCTCCCAGAGAGCTATCCTTTATAATGAAGAAAAAGAAGAGAGGGAAAAAGAATTCAGCAAAACTACCCAACCTATCAAAAAAAATTGGACTATATATTCCGAATTCCATACTCATAGCACCCCTCCTCCATCTCCATAAAGAAAGAAGGGAGCCTTCATCTAGATCTTCCTTGGGAGCAAATCAAGGCATCATCATTTATTTACATTCCTGTCACTTCCCAAAGACTCTTCTACATTCCCCCTCCATGCCCACCCCCCCATAGAAACCTGTCTTGTATTAAAGAATTACCGCCAAGTAAAAGACACCAACACATTGACCATGTCTGAAAATGTTCAGGCATT
This sequence comes from Pseudochirops cupreus, assembly GCA_028627135.1. Taxonomy (NCBI): domain Eukaryota; kingdom Metazoa; phylum Chordata; class Mammalia; order Diprotodontia; family Pseudocheiridae; genus Pseudochirops; species Pseudochirops cupreus. The sequence goes on along the minus strand of JAQQSU010005921.1, from coordinate 5,294 downwards.
AATTTTTAAAGCAGTTATAGAAAAATGGTGATTATAAAATGAGACATTATGGTGCTGTGTCCAAAAAGGAGAAAGTTTTATGCATTTCCATTCATTTTATTTACTCCTTTGGTTGATTCAGTTTCCGCCCCACTCCCTGAAGTCTGTGTAATAACTCCAGCAGCCGGTGCGCCCAGTGATGTATGGATCCACAAAACAGGACTGATTTCAGCAGATATTTCCCCTTTCAAAAACACTGCATCTTTTGAACCTCTCTTCTACCTGACCCCCAGATAAGAACCACTTCCATCTCTCTAGCGATTAAGTTTTACAAAGTGTTTTCTTCAATACAACTCTGCCAGGGAGATAAGCTGGGAATTATTATACCATTTCACAGATGAGAAACTGAGGCACGGAGAAGTCAGATTTACTTTCCCTGAAGTCATGAAGCTAATAGGAGGAGAAGAACATGAACTCAGGTCTTTTGGCTCCAAGTACCAGGCTCCATCCACTAGGACAGGCTAAAAAATAAAATGCTTTTAGATCCAGAAATCTATTGGTCTGTTTTTTTTTTCTTTTTGGAAGGAGGAAGGCAGAGCAATTGGGCTTAAGTGACTTGCCCAAGGTCACACAGTGTAAGTGTTAAGTGTCTGAGGCTGGATTTGAACTCATGTCCTCCTGACTCCAGAGCTGGTACTCTATTCACTGTGCCACTTAGTTGCCCCAAAATCTATTAGTCTGAATCTTGGCTTGTACAACTAGTGTATAAGTCTGGAACTCAAACAACTCGACCTTCCTTTCCCTCTACAAGTAAGAGAGAAAGAGTCACAAGTTATAGAGTCATGATGATGAATCCCTTGTCAGTCCTCTTAAAACATCCCAGAGGATGCTAATAGTATCTGGTACTGACATAGGTCACTATTTATACATGACATGATTTGTTATATGTAATAATAATAATAATATGAAGTACTTGATATTATAGGATATGTTAGAGCAGCTAGGTGGCGCCACAGTAGATAGAGCGCTGGGCCTGAAGTCAGGAAGGTTCATCTTCCTGAGTTCAAATCTGGCCTCAGACATTTACTGGCTGGGTGACCCTGGGCAAATCACCATTTTCCTCAATTTCTTCAAATGTAAAATTAGCTAGAAAAGGAAATGGCAAACCTTGGCCAAGAAACCCCAGATGGGGTCAGGAAGAGTCAGACAGCACTGAAAAGGACTGAACAACAACAATATGGTGTGATGCAATGTTATAATTGGCAATATATCTGTGACTTGCAAAGCCTTTGTTTTCCCTCCCACAAGAGAGGATGGGGAAGAAAAGGAGTGCAAGTGTTGTCATTCCCATTTTATAGATGTGGAGAAATCAAAGATGTAACCTGCCTTCCCAGGGTCACAGAATGAGCAAAATGGGAGCTGGGATCACAACTAAGGTCTCTCTGTGCTAGACCCTTTAACCTTCTCCTACTCTACACTGCCTCTCATGTGATGTGACATTAATCATCATATCATAGAAGATTAACTAAGGAAGGGACCTGAGAGCTCAGAAGGGAAAATGTCAGAGTGGGAGGGACCCAGAACTATAGGAAAGCTAGAGATATAAGGGATTTTAGAACACTTCAGGGATGGAAGTTGCTATAAAATACCGAATGGAAGGAAGGAAAAGGAAGGAGGGAGGGAGAGAAGGAAGGAAGGGAGAGGAAGGAAGGAAGGAAAAGGAAAGGAGAGGTAAGGAGAAGAAGGAAGAGGGGAGGGAAGGGGAGGAAAGGGGTGGGGAGGGGAGGGGAGAGGAAGAAAGGGGAGGGAAGGGGCAGGAAAGGGAGGGAAGTCTAAGCTCAAACCTATATCTCCTAATCCCAAATTCAGGGCTTTTCCTACCATACCACTCTCCCAATCATACAAAGGGACAAAGATATTTTCTGCACCATTTCTGGGATCTTGTCACTCCATGAAGAGACAGAATTGCTTGGGGGAATGTCCATTGTGATGTCAATGCCTGCTGTGGGCCTGGCAAAGGCAGTGGCAGGATGAGAGAAACTTTGAATGGATCTTTCAGAGGAGTAATGTACTGTACTGAAAAAAACTGCACAAAAAACCCAGGGAACAATAATGCAGCAAGACCATCCCAGGAACTATTCTAAGGAGAGATACTGTCAAAAAGGAAATTAACATAGTCCTGGGTAGATAATCAATAATAATCAGCTGAGTAGATCAGAAAGAAAGCAATCGCCCTGCAGACCTACATCTTGTTTGTTCGATGCTTGCAGGAGGTCAGGGGCCACTGCTAATCGATAGCAGCCCTGAAATCCAGAAGTAAATATATTCATGAGCTCCCTGTAGATACAGCAATATGGGTTTGTCATGAGAAAGAGCGATGAGTCCAGATTCTCTCACTGTTTCCAAAAGTCTTCCTTTGTTCATGAAAACTTAGAGCTCTTGCCATTGGCTTGGGATCCCAGGGCTTGGAGACCACCTGGCAGACTGCAGGCAGAGGGAAATCTAACTGGTGGCATGAAGAGGCTGGCACTGCCTCCTAGTGGCCAAGGTGGGGCTTCCTTTAATCCACAAACAATTGATAACTGTGTGTGTGTAAGAATGCTACCCCCCCATACAAAGACAAAGAATGGAAGTTTAAAAATGGGGGAGGGAGGCGGCTAGGTGGCACAGTGAATAGAGCACCAGCCCTGCAGTCAGGAGGACCTGAGTTCAAATCCAGCCTCAGACACTTAACACTTAGTAGCTGTGTGACCTTGGGCAAGTCACTTAACTCCAATTGTCCTGCCTTCCCCTCTCCAAAAAGCAAAAAAAAAAAAAATGGGAGAGGGGCTTTACTTCTTTAGGTCATTGAGTCAAGGAAGGTCACAGGTAAGAGATCTTACAGAATAATAAGGTTTGATGACATGTATGTAGTGATTTCAATTTTGCTAAGAACTTTGCAAACATCATACCATTTGAGTCTCCAAAAAACCTTGCCAGGGATGTGCAATTATAATCCCCATTTTACTGATGAGAAAACTGAGACTCAGAGGAGTTAATTCATTCAGGGTCTTAGCTGTAGTAAGTGTGCAGGGATTTGAATCAGGTTCTTCTTTCTCCACAACACTATGCACAATAGAGGGCGCCACCAGTCTCCCAGTCATCTCGGCTCCCAACTTAGTTATCACCCTTGCCTATTCACTCTCTCACACCCTGTTTCCAATCTGTGGTGCAATCCTGAGTACTTCACCTTCCTAACATCACTCCTGGGGCAGCTATGTGGTGCAATGGAAAGAGCACCAGTCCCTGAGTTCAAATCCAGCCTCAGACACTTAATAGCTGTGTGACCCTGGGCAAGTCACTTTACTCTATTTGCCTCAGTTTCCTCATCTGTAAAATGAGCCAGAGAAGGAAATGGCAAACCACTCCAGAGTCTCTGCCAAGAAAACCCCAAATGGGGTTACAGAGAGTTGGACAGGATGAAATGACTAAACAACATCTCTCTCATGTGTCTTCTTTCCCCCCTCTGACACTGATGTTGATCTTCATCACCTCACTCCTGGACTATTGTCATCTCAGGCTGGTGGGTCTATCTGGAAGTCTCTCCCTACTCCAGTCCAGTCATCAGCCAAAGCCTAGCTCTGAGCACGTCATTTCCCTCCCCCCGCATTCAGTCACCTCCAGGACCAAATATGCAGTCCTCTGCTTGGCTTTTAGAACCTTCTCTGGTCTTTCCAATTCTCATACTTCCTTCTGCTCTTCTCTACAGCCCAGCAACACTGATTCCTTTGCTGTTGCTTGCAACAGAGGCTCCATCTCCTGACTTCTGGGGAGGGAAGGGGCTGCCCTATGCCTGGAATGCTCTCCCCCCCTCTTCCCTGCCTCCTGGCTTCCCCAGCTTCTGTCAGGTTGCAACTCAGATCCTACTTTTTTGCCCAAAGCCCTTCCCAATCCCTCTTAATGCTAATGGATTATCTCCAATGTTACCCTGTATGTTTGACCTTTATTTGCATTCCCACTGGTTAGCAGATAGTATGGTTGAATAAATACTTGTTGACTTAATTAACTGGAAGGGAAATTTAAAACATAGTCTGTCAGAATTGGTGGCAGGAAGAGGAGAAAGTTAGAACAGAACAGAATTGCTCAGGTAGAAGAAACCTTTAAACATTAAATGTCAGAGATGAAAATCTTTTAGGACACAGGATATCAGAGCTGGGAAGGCCCTTAGAACACAGGATATCAGAGCTGGGAGGGGCCTTAGAACACAGAATGTCAGAGCTGGGAGGTCCCTTAGAACACAAGATGTCAGAGCTGGGAGGTCCCTTAGAATATAGAACATAGAATACAGGTCTGATTCTTAACTCTTTTCTCCCTTTCCCTTCCCTTTCTCCTCTTTTCCACCCTGGTAAATAGACTCAAATCAAACACTGTTTTATTTAAATTCAGTTCAAGAAGCTTTTCTGGGGTACACAAAGGCAAACAAGATTTATTCCCTGTCCTCAGGGAGCTTACATTTAAGTGGGGAGTTAAAGACCCGAACCATGCCACCAGAGACTCTAATTGAATGAGGTCTGCAAGTGAAGGTCCAGAATTCTCTCTAATTCAGTAATCTTCAGAAGTAGCCAAATGACTAAACCGCACAGCAGGGAAACAAGAAACTTAATGGATTCCCAGCTTTAGCCTCTAACAGAAGGAGGTCTTTGTATTTGGGAAATGTTCTGTTTGTATTGAGTTGGCCTCCCTATTGAAACTGATTGCTGGCTGGGAGTTGGGGATGAGGGAAGATGATAGCTACTAACTATACTTGGAAGGAATATTTTAAGCTATTCAATAAAGGCCTACAAAGCACACCTAGGAACATTTTATTCCTTCTGTTTCTTAAATGCTGACCGCTAATGTTGTAGAAATACAGATGTAAGCGGCTCTAATCACATAAAAGAATTCGGTTTATGGATTTGGGGTCAGGGCCAGCTTGGCCTTGGGTATAATCGATATCTCTGGAAGCTATAATTCAGTGTATGTTTGGAGTCTGCCAGCCTTGTGGACTGAATCACCGGATTTAGAGCTAGAGAAGGGACCTTATAGATTGTCATCAATCAATCAACAAACACTTATGAAACACCTACTGTGCGCCAGGCACCGCGCTAAGGGCTGAGGACACAAAGACCAGATTGAAATATTCCCTGGCCTCAGGGAGATTACAGTCTAGCCACAGGAGACAACATGTGTGCATGCATCTATCTCTCTATCCATCATCTATCTATCTATCTATCCATCATCTATCTATCTATCCATCATCTATCTATCTATCCATCATCTATCTATCTATCTATCCA
>JAQQSU010005920.1:0-13664 GCA_028627135.1 Pseudochirops cupreus | reverse complement strand
CTCCAATTGAGGACCAAGTTGGAAATCCTGAAAGCCAAAGGTGAAAGTAATAAAATTGAAAGCAAGAAAACTATCAAACTAATAAGTAAAACTAGTAGCTGGTTTTGTGGGGGGGGGGGGGGGGAAACCCAATTAGACAGATAAGTCATTGGTTAATTTGAAGAAAAAAAGAAGAAAACCAAATATCCAGTATCAAAAATGAAAAAGGTGAAATCAGCACCAATGAAGAAGAAATTAAGCAATCAGGAAATATTTTGTCTAATTATATATACCAATAAATCTGACAATCTGAGCAGAATGAATGAATATTTACAAAAACATAAATTACCCAGATTAAAAGATAAGGAAATAGAATGTCTACCTAACCTCTTTTTAGAAAAAGAAATTGAACAAGTAATCAACAAAAAAAAATCCCCAGAGCCAAAGGGTTCACAAGTGAAGTCTACCAAACATTTAAAGGACATTTTATTCCAATACTGTATAAAATTTGTAAAAATAGGTGAAGAAGGAGTCTTACCAAATTCCTTTGATGACACAAATATGGCACTGATATTTAAACCAAAAAGAGCTCAAACAGAAAAAGAAAATTATAGACCAATATCCCTAATGAACATCCATGTAAAAATTTTGAATAAAATAATAGCAAGATAATTGCAACAATATATCATAAGGATCATACACTACGACCAGGCAGGATTTATACCAGGAATGCAGGTTTGATTCAACATTAGGAAAACTTTCCATGTAATTGACCATACTAATAATGAAACCAAGAAAAACCATGTGATTATCTCAATAGATGGTGAAAAAGCTTTTTAACAAAATACAGCACCCATTCCTATAAAAAACACTGGAGAACATAGGAATGAACAGAATGTTCCCTAAAATGATAAGCAGTGTCTATCTAAAACCATCAGCAAATATTATCTGTTATGAGGATAAGCTAGAAGCCCTCCCAATAAGATCAGGGGTGAAGCAAGGATGCCTGTTTTCGCCTCTATTATTCAACAGTGTTCTAGAAATGTTAGCTATAGCAAGAACAACGTGTTCCAAAGAGCAGTGGAGCTCAGGATACAGCCCAGGGTGACCTGTCCTGCAAATCTGAACTTAACCATACCGGAAAAAAAAAAGACATTACTGTGTCCATCAGTCTTATTTCTTTTCTTCTTTTCTTTTTGGTGTGGTTGTTTTTGTGGAGAGCCTTGCTATTGCAGATCCGAGTTTTTTCCATTCTGTTCACTATTTTTGCTCTGCAGAACATAGATTCTGCTCTCATAATTTCCCATTTCTTTTTTAAACTATTTAGGAACAGCATGTTGTGTGTGTGATTTTCTCCTTAGGTGACTATTCCATTTCCACTCCTGTGTTAACTCTCCCTGCTGGTGTTCAGTGACCACAGGGCTGTGCTGCAGCCTTTAGACAGGGTTTCAGAGAACTTTTTTTTCTTTTTCTTCTTTCTTTTTTCCCCAGTTTTTGATGTATTCCTGGATGTTCAGCCGCACTCTCTAGAAGGGATAAAAGAAGGGAGTACAAATAGAAAAAAAGGGTAGATGTCAGAAGCAAAACACTTTTGGGGAAAAATGAGGTGAAAGGAGAGAGAGAGAGAGGGAAAAAGAAAGAGAGAGAGAAAGAGAGAGAAAAAGAGTGAGAGGGAAAGAGAGACAGACAGACAGACAGAGACAGAGAGAGACAGACAGACGGAAACAGAGAGAGACAGAGAGAGAGAGATAAAAACCTCAAAATCAAGAGAGAGAGAGAGAAAGCTAAATGGGGAAAAATAGGATGGAGGCAAACACACAGTAATCATAACTGAAAAAAAAAAGGGTTTACGCAAGCTTCTCTGATACAGGCCTCCTTTTTCTAATATATAGAGAATTGAGTCAAACTTATATGAATACAAGTCATTCCCCAATTGATAAAGGGTAAAAGTGTGTGAAGAGGTAGTTCTCATGTGAAGAAATCAAAGCTATAAAAAGTCCTATGAAAAATCTAAATCACTATTGATTAGAGAAGTACAAATTAACATAACTCTGAGGTACCACCTCATACCTATGAGATTGGCTAACATGACAGAAGAAGTAAATGCCAAATGTTGGCAGGGATTTGGGAGAATTGGGACACTAAAGCACTGTTCGTGGAATTCTGAACTGGTCCAACCATTCTAGGGAGCAATTTGGAACTGTGCTCAAAGGATTATTAAAATCTTTTGACCCAGTAATACCACGACTAGGTCTATATCCCAAAGAGATAGAAAAACAAAAGGGAAAAGGACCTATATGCACAAAAATATTTACAGTAGCTCTCTTTGTGGTAGCAAAGAACTGGAAATTGTGGGGATGTCCATCAATACAGTAGTAACTGAACAAGTTCTGGTATGTGATTGAGATGGAATTTTATTGTGCTATAAGAAATGATGGGCAGGATGCTTTCAGAAAAACCTGGAAAGACTTACATGAACTAATGCAAAATGAAGTGAGCAGAACCAGAACAGTTTACATAGAAACAGTAATATTGTATAATGATCAACTGTGAATAACAGCTATTCTGAGCAATACAATGGTCCTATTGTTGGCAGACCTTTCTGCCTTCTTAAGTTGCCCTGTGCTGTAAAAATGACTCACTGTGACTTTTGCTTTGCTTTCTTGCTCTTCGTTCAGTCTGGTGAATTTCCTAGCTTATTGTGGAAGAGGTGTGCTGGGGAGCTCGGACAAAAAAAATTGCTTCTTCTCACTCTGCTATCTCTTGACTCCATTCCTCCTCCCCCTCCCCCACTTACATTTATTTGTGTTTTCCACATGAAGTACAATGCTTGAAACATGGTAAGTGCTTTAAAAATGCTTGTTGATTGTTGACTGTTTCATCGATACATCAAAGCACACAAATACTTCTATAAATTTAATTATATGGTATTCCTTTAAAAAATTAGAACAAATTAAATATAACTAGATTGTGCTAATGTAATAAAATATGATACTATCAAATTTAACTTATAATTTTAATGCTATACTAATCAAACCATCAAAAAATACTTTATAGAACTTGATAAAATTCATTTGGAGAAAAAAGATTCAGAAAATCAATGGAAATAATTAAAAAGGAACAAGGGGGAGGGGGGGAATGGTGGCTAGGTGGTGCAATGAATAGAGCACCAGCCCTGGAGTCAGGAGGACCTGAGTTCGAATCCAGCCTCAGGCACTTGACACACTTACTAGCCATGTGACCTTGGGCAATTCACTTGACCCCAACTGCCCTCCAAAAAGCAAAAAAAAAAAGAGGAAAAAAGGGGAAATACTTTTAGATTTCAATCTTCGTTATAAAGGAGGAGTAATCAAAACCATTTGGTATTGGTTAAAAAATAGAGAAGTAGACCACTGGAACAGATGAAAAAAGAATAAGAAGCAATGTAACTCAATAACCCAGAGTTCAATAAAGTGAAAAAACATTAACAATAAAAACTTCTAGAGAAACTATAAAATAGTCTGGCAGAAAATGGCCTTAAACCAGCATCTTACACCATATTTTATAATATATTCAAAGTGCATACATGTTTTTAATATTAATTATTGTACAATTTTAAAAATTTTGAAGTGAAGCGGATCATAAATTTTTCATAGTTATGGATAACAAAATAGTGAATAGAGGTAATTACAAAAAATGAAATAATGTTGATAACATGAAATTGAAAATCTTATTCACAAAGAAAATTAAATGTATCTAGGTTAAGCATGGCAGCAGTTGAGTAGGAAAAAAATCTTTCCATCAAATATCTAAGTTATGGGTCTGATATATAATATATATAGACAATGAACATTTTTTATATATAAATCATATTTATGAAAAAAAGCCATTCCTTGATATATAAATGGTCAAAAGATATGAACAAATTGTTATAATAAAGATGATTATAATTGCTAATATTAATTTGGCACTCCCTGTACCGGGTAATGTCCTAAGGGCTTTGTAATTATTATCTTATTTGACTCTTGTAATAACCATGGCAAGTAGGTAATATATCCCCATTTTTTAAGTGAAGCAACTGAAGCAAACAAAGGTTAAGTGTTGTGTCCAGGTCACATGGCTAGTAAGTGTCTTAGGTCAGATCTGAAATCAGATATTCCTGATTCCAGGTCCAACACTCTATCCACAATTCCAGCTAGCCACCCTTGAAAAGCATTGCAAAGTAGTAATAACTTTTGACACAGTGTTCCAAATCACTACTAATAAGAGAAACACAAATTAAAACAACCCTGAGGATTTTCATCACATGCAGCAAATTTACAAAGATGACAAGAGATGGAAATTGTGAGTGTTGATGGACTTAAAGAAAAAATTGGCACGCTAGTACATTGTTAGTGGAAGTATACATCATTACCGTCATTTTGAAAAGCAATTTAGAATTATGCAAATAAGGTGACTAAAACGGCTTTACCTTTTGATTTAGATATTCTTCCAGTAGATACCTCAAGGAGGTTATTGAGAAGTAGAAAGTCTTTATAAATACCAAAATATTTATAGCAGCATTTTTTATAGTAGCAAAAAAATTGGAAGCAGTAAAGATACCCATCAACTGATGGGTAATAAGCAGTCAAGAAAAAAATATACACAATGAGTGTGTACATATATAATATATAATGAATAATGCATAATAATATATAATATAAATGGAAATAACCCTTGCAAAAAAATTGAAAGTGAATGCTGCGTAATTACAAAGAACCGTAACTCCAAAGAAGAGATATGATAAAACACCTCTCTTACTCTCCTTTGCAGAAGTAGGATGTGTATGGCTGTTGCATACAGCATATATATTCAGACTTTTTGAATGTATTGATCAATTCTGATTATTTTTTCCACTTTTTGTGTTTCCAAGGCAATATTCATAGCACCAACAGTGACTATGAATGTTCCAGTATAGTTCTGAATCACAAAATATAAGTGACTCTCCATATAGAAGACAGAAGCAAAACATTTATTCAAAAAACAGAAAGCCAAATCCCAACATCAGAAAACCGAATCCATCATAGCAACAAAGAAGTTAATACATCTTAACACTGCAGGAAGCAACACTATGCCAAAGCCTTCCCCCTGCTTTGGCCTTCCAACAAACAAACACTCACAATCCTAGCTGTCTCCTTGTCTGCATCCTCTCCTCCCTCTGTTCTAACTGTTCTGACCAACTTCTTGCTCTACCCGATCAGCAAACTACTCCCACCAGAGGCTCCATGATTACATTTGGCCTATTAAGGGGCAGGGAAAATCTTCAAATTACCATGACCATTACACAATCACATACCACAACTTGTTCAGCCATTCCCCAATTGATGGATATCCCCACAATTTCCAATTCTTTGCCATCACGATAAATAGTTTAAAATACTTCCTTTTTTAAAAATATCTTTGGGATACAGACCTAGTAGTAGTATTTCTGGGTGAAAGAGGATGCATAATTTTATAGCCCTTTGGACATAGTTCCACATTGCTCTCCAGGATGGTTGGATCAGTTCACAACTCCACCAACAATGCATTAGTGCCCCAATTTTCCCAGACCTTCTCCAAAGCTTATCACTTTCCTTTTCTGTCATGTTAGCCAATCTGCTAGGTATATATATATATATATATATATATATATATATATATATATGGGGGCTGAGGTGAGGAGGTACCTCAGAATTGTTTTAATTTGCATTTCTCCAATCAATAGTGATTTGGAGCATTTTTATATGAATACAGATAGCTTTAATTTTTTTTGCCTGAAAACTACTTATTTATATCCTTTAACCACTTACCAATTGTGGAATGGCTTACATTTTTATAAATTTGACTCAATTCTCTATATGGTTGAGAAATGAGTTTTTAATCAGAGAAATTTGCTGTAAAATTTTCTCCCAGCTTTCCCCTTCCCTTTTAATCTTGGTTGCATTTAATTTGTTTCTGCAAAACATTTTTAATATAATAAAAATATCTATTTTACATATTGGAATGTTCTCTATCTTTTATTTGGTCATAAATTCTTCCCCTATCCATAGATGTGACAGGTAAGCTATTTCTTGCTCTCCTAATTTGTTTATGGTATCACATTTAACATCCAAATCATGTGTTTATTTTGACCTTATTTTTTTATATGGTGTGAGATGTTGCTTTATGCCTAGTTTCTGTTATATTGTCTTCTAGTGCTCCCAAGTAGTTTTGGTCAAATAGTGAATTCTTGTCTCAAAAAGCTTGAATCTTTGTGTTTATCAAACGCTACATTACCGTAATAATTTACTGCTATGTATTGTGTAACTAATTTATTCTGCTGATTCACCACTTTATTTCTTAGCAAGTACCAGCTTGTTTTGATGATTGTTGCTTTATATTACAGTTTGATATCCGGGACAGTTAGGCCATCTTCTTTCGTAATCTTTACATTAATTCCCTTGATACTCTTGACTTTTTGTTCTTCCAGATAAATTGTTATTTTTTTCTCGCCCCATATGTTAATTTTTTGGTGATTTGATTGGTATGGCACTGAATACATAAATTAATCTAGGTAGAATTGTCATTTTTATTATATTGGCTCGGCCTAACCATGAGCAATTTATATTTCTCCAATTGTTTAAATCTGACTTTGTTTGTATGAAATGTGAATTTTAATTGTGTTCATTTAGTTCCAAGATTCGTTTTAACAGGTAGACTCCCAAGAATTTTATATTATCTACAGTTATTTTAAAGTGAATTTTTCTTTCTATCTCTTGCTGTTGGGCATTGTTAGTATTATTTAGAAATGCTGGTGATTTATATGAGTTTATTTTATATCCTGCAACTTTGCTTAAAGTTGTTAATTCTTTCAAGTATTTTTTTTTTTTTGCTTTTTGGTGGGGAAAAGGCAGGGCAATTGGGGTTAAGTGACTTGCCCAAGGTCACACAGCTAAGTGTTAAATTTCTGAGCCCAGATTTGAACTCAGGTCCTCCTGACTCCAGGCCGGTGTTCTATTCACTGCACCACTTAGCTGCCCCGCTCCAGTATTCTTTTTTAGTTAATACTCTAGGCTTCTTTAATTTAACATCATGTCATCTGCAAAGAGTGATAGTTTTGTTTGCTTACTGCGTATTTCTTTTTCTTCTTTTACTGCTAAAGCTAACCTTTCTCATACAATATTGAATAATAGTGGTGATAATGGGCATCCTTGTTTCACTCCAGATCTTATTGGGAAACCTTCTAGCTTATCCCCATTACAGATCATGCTTACTGATGGTTCTAGAAGGATATTACTAATTTTTTTAAAGGAAAGTTCCATTTATCCCTATGCTTTCTAGTGCTGTTAAATAGGAATGGGTTTTGTATTTTGGCAAAAGCTTTTTCTGTATCTTATTGAGATAATCATGATTTCTGTCGATTTTTTTTAGTGATATGGTCAGTTATGCTGATAGTTGTCCTATTATTGAACCAGCCCTACATCCTGGTGTAAATCCCACCTGTTCATAACGTATGATCTTTTTGATATATTGCTGTAATCTCCTTGCTAGTATTTGATTTAAAATTTTTGCATCAATATCCATTAGGGAAATTGTTCTATAGTTTTCTTACTATGTTTATATTCTTCCTGATTTATATATCAGCATCATATTTGTGTCATAAACCCCCATAAGACTCCTTTTTTGCTTATTTTTCTAAATTGTTTATATATTATTGAAATTAATTGTTCTTTAAATAGTTAGTAGAATTTACTTATGAACTCATCTTACTCTTGGGATTTTTTCTTAGAGAGCTCATTGATGGCTTATTCCATTTCTTTTTCTAAGACAGAGTTATTTAAGTACTCTATTTCCTCTTCTTTTAATCTGAGCAGTTTACATTTTTGCAAATATTCATTCATTTCACTTAGATTTGTCAGGTTTATTGGCATATAATTGACCAAAATAGCTCCTAATAATTGTTTGAATTCCCCTTTTATTAGTGGTAAATTTGCCCTTTTCATTTTTGACACTGATAATTTTGTTTTCTTTTTTTTTTAAAATCAAATTAACCAATAATTTATCTATTTTATTGGTTTTCTCATAAAACCAACTCCTAGTTTTATTTATTATTTCAATGATTTTCTTGCTTTCAATTCTATTTATCTCTTCTTTTGATTTCCAATTTTGGCATTTAAAATTTCTTATTTTTGTAGTTCTTTTTTTTTTTAATTGCATGCCTCTTTCTGCAACAGCATATGTTATTACTTTCATAATTTTCATTTGTATGCACAAAAATCCTCCTTTCATGATAAATAAAACTCAAAGATGATTAGACAGTTTAACTTATTTTTGAAGGAATCATTATTAGAATAAAATAGCACATGTTCATATTTTAAATTACTGTTTCAGTGTATGAATAATTTGATTACAGCAAAGAGATATAATAAAAATTAACTAATATAGACCAGAATTTTTATTCTATGAAGTATGCTTGTTAACAAGTAGATGAGTTTGTAGCCTCTTCATTTTTCTTAAGGTCAAAAAAATGTAGATTTCTCCCTAAATTCACTACCATACTAAAGCAGATTAAAATAATTAAGGAAGTTCTGTTTTCTATAATTAAAGCATTAAAGAGGATCATTTATCTTTTTGAAGAAAAATTGGAGAGAAGCAGACATAGAAAATAATCCTAATTTTAATCTTTCTAAAAATGTTAATTAGTTCTACTAGGCTCCAAATATTTCACACAAATGTGAAACATGCTGATTACACTGAGAAATGCTTCAAATTTAGAATTATTTTCCTTTTTTGCTTCTGTGAAATCAAACTACGAATGTCTATTTAGGCAAAAATGAAAAATATAATTTGTCAAGCTATTTTAATCCATAGCCTGGGGATTTGTTAAACAGAAAATAAGTTGACTGTCTTATACAGTACAATTTTGTGACTTTTACTAACAAATTGCTTATTTTTAGAGGGAGGTAAACATTTCAAAATTGGATATAGAAATTTTATATACATTAATTTTTTCTACACCTGAAACACAATGAAAGCATTCCAAGTCATATCAATGAATAAATATTTAGCTAACAAATGGCAAGAAAGTCTTCAATACCACCACACAATGGTGAGATGCCAAACTAAACTTAATATTTCTTTCATTGCTGTTAATTCTTTGATTTTTAACAATTTAAAGGTACAAAAATAATTTCTCCAAAGCATTTTCATTGAGTAAAACTGAGAATTCTTTATCTACTTTTAAAACATATTTATTGTTGATACACTGAAGAACTTGCTTCACATTACCATCAAAGGAAGGTAAAATTATAGTATGAAACCATCGTTTATAATAATCTAGTCCAGAAAATTCCAATATTTATTACTTTGATCTTCTTATTTCTTCCTCAAGTCTCTTCATGTTTTCTCCAGGTTAACATACCGTCTTTTAAATTAAAAAAATTTTTTTTAAAAATTCCACAACCTCCCCTGCCCCCAATAATAACACCAAACTCCAACAACTTTTATCAAATACTCGAAGTGTTGGGTTTTACAGTCACTGTTATGCTGCTAGTTTAATAAAATCAGAGGTAACGTTCTGCCGCCAAACTCTGCTTGGAATAATACTGTTATTTAAAACTAGATGAAAAGAGTATTCATTGTGAATTATGTTTCATCTGCCATAATAACCCTCTTTATTCTTACACAGGACCTTCCCTTTTCCTGTGGTGATTAAAGAAAATAGGTAAGCCTTCAAATATGACATAATGGCATTGAAAAAAAAATATGCCACTTGCAGACAATGCTGGATAAGCAATATGATGAAGAATATGTGACTTTAATATGATCAGATATTTTAACGTATGTACCAAAGACGTGTACACCTTAGAATGACTGGTTGTTATTATTAGACTTGTTTTGTTAGATTTCTTTTCCTTTTTGAAAATGAGAGTATTATCATTCTATTATAAAATTGTAATTGTTTGCAATTTAATTTTAAGAACATCACTTTGTTAATCAAAGCATTTGAAAAATATACCTATGAAATTCTGAAGGCTTTACTGTTTAAACATTTAGATTAGAGCAGCGGTTCTCAACCTGTGGGTTATGTTCAATTTGTAACAATGAAAATACATCCTGCATAGCAGACAGATTCATAACAGTAGCAAAATTACAGTTGTGAAGTAGCAACAAAAATAATTTTATGGTTGGGGGTCACCACAACATGAGGAACTGCATTAAAGGGTCATGGCATTAGGAAGGTTGAGAACCACTGGATTAGAGCATTAAGTAAATTGTGATATATATATATATATATATATATATATATATATATATATATATATATATACACAAATATATATTAGTTTTTGGAGGGGGGAAGGATGAGGCAATTCGGGTTAAGTGACTTGCCCAAGGTCACACGGCTAGTAAGTGTTAAGTGTCTGAGGTCAGATCTGAACTCAGGTTCTCCTGACTCCAGGGCTGGTATTTTGTTCACTGTGCCACTTAGCTGCCTCAAATTATGATATATTTTAATTAGCAAATCAGAATGATTAATTTATATGATAGATTATATATAAATGAAATTTAAGTTTTACTACACTCTGAAATAAAATTTCTCAAATTACTACAATAGAGAAAAATAGTTAAACCTTTCCCTCTTTTGGTCAACTCATTCCTTCTTTATTTACTCACCCCAAAATTTTAAAAAATCACCAAAGAGTTTTGATTTACATTTCAGAAAATATATAATAATTGAAAAGGAAAGTTACTACCTAAACCTACTTAAATTTCAAATCACTGAAATTACCTTTAGACATCTAAAAGTCACTTGATTTTTACTGGTTGAAGAGCAGACTTGAGCTGAATGTGTCTCATTGAAAAAAAAATGCTCCTCCTCCTTTTGGCTTTGTAAAATCTGCATCATTATAAGAAAGTTTTAATTAGAAGCTGATTTTGAATGGAAAAAAAATTTTTTTCAAAGCTCAAAACAAAGTCATTGCTGGTAAAGTCACTGGAGTAGTAATCATGACAGTCAATTTAAAGTTCATAAATCACTAATTAATAAAGTAAGAAAGAAGAAAATATCTGAAACTAAAAGGAAAGACTGTCTCATTGAACAAGTTGGGCAAAGAAGTACTCTCCAAGCTATCTTTTTTACCTGTTCAGTGACAGAAGGTTCAATATTCATTTGACTGATGAGTGAAAAAAGCACAACAGCAAAATCAGTTGGACTTCTCTTCAAATACAGATCTCCAGTGTCCCCCTACATCTATTGTATAGCTGGAGATGAGGCTTAGTTGGAACAAGGGTTATATCAAGAGTATTCTCTAGACCATGCAAACAGTCTAGACCAAATGACCTGCAACATCATGCCTTTTGGAGAAGAGGCAAGCTCAGTCATGATGAAGAAAGCTCCCTTTCAACAATAGGGTGCAGCAGCTCATGACTGTAAAGAGGTGAAACAGGGATAAGGAAAAAGAAGGTATCTGCTTCCGTGGATACAGGACAAACTTGCTGTTCAAAGGAAATGTTTCCCATGCTCCCTTAAAGTTGTGGCATACATTATATGCAAAGGCATGTTCTGTTGAAATACACAGAGTTATTTCACAGTAAAAAAAATGCCAGGGAACACGGATATTAACAACAAAAAAAAAGTCACATGACTTTTAAGAGGCAGATTTGTTATATTCCAGAAATGTTATTTTTCTTCAGACAAGAACAGGTAAAGAATGAAAATGTTTGTTACAAGAATCTTATAATGAGCAAGCTTTGTGGTTGTTAAATTTTTCTTAACTGAGAAAAGATCAAGGTTAAGGTTTTTTTAAAAATTAATTCCCCTTCCCCATGGATTTTTTTTAAAAAGTTACTTTAGTGCAAATATTTTAAAATATTTTGGTTTTCTTTTAATTTACACCATTCCGACATATTTATTTGACAACATAAAAAGGATTAATTTCTGTCTCTCCAACCTAACTCACCTTCCCTTAATCATTACACAGATTCCCTTCCCTCACTGTATTTTTATTTTATTATACTAGTTTTTTTGATTTATTCTCATAGGGAACATGTAGGGATGGGGAAGAAATTTGTGTGAGTATTACATTTCTCAGGAAAGGAGATATTTCTCTGCCCTATTCTAATAAGACCCCACTATGTCAATGGTGTGCCTCAATTGATCTTTTGGAATAGTTCCAATTCTAACTTATGCATTTCTACCTTCCTATCGATTTAATATAGATGCGATTTTATCAAGTATTATGTAAAAGTAAATATTCTGCAACGTATATTTGTGAGTTTCACTTAAATAGTATATTTGTGGTGCCTACTATTTTAGTGGAAATTTTAAAAAGCAAGTGCATTTGATGTAATATACTATATGATTTCCAAGACAAACCTATTGTTCTATGCTATTTCTTCCCCTGCCATTATTATATCTGTCTTTTCAGAATTCACAGTTTTGTATTTGGGGAGTCAATGCAAATAAATCTTTGAGTTGTCTCTTTCTTTTAATGTTTGGTGAGAATTAGGAAAAAAGAAGGGTCTAGAATAGAACCAAGACATGATTTTATAATTGCTTTCATATTTTGGAGACACATACATTCTATAAGTGATAAGCTAAATTGTCTTGTTCTATAGTATTTCAAATACTTTGTTAGATTTTTAATTATAATTTCACAAATGTAACCAATTAATGATGACCATGATAGCAACATTTACTTCTATCAAATAATACATAAAAATAAATATTTTTCTAACTTGACATGAAGTATGAGATATATTTCCGAAAGTTCTTAGCGTATACCAATGATTGTTTCTAAGTGAATGTGTGAATACAAGCTACAGGGATACAGTTCTTTTGAAAAAAGCTTTGAGAAGCATTGATTGGCTTGCTTGTGGTAATTGAGCATTTAAAGGAGAGGGCAGAAATAAACAAAATAGAAAGCCACAAGCTTTTGTGATAATATCTCATGAAACAATTATTAAGAGCATAAGTAAAGAGCACATTCTCTGTGTTCCCGGTTCATTAGATAATTCGCATCCTGATCATGTGATATTTCATTACAACTGTATCTTTGGTGTAGACTATGGAGAACTCGTTTTATTCAGAGGGTCATTTACCAGCTATTGGCCTCAGAGGTAAATCCACCAATCAACTTCTACAGAAAGAAAAGTATATACTAATAATTCCATAAGGCCATGTGAAAATCTATTTACATTTTGTGAGATAAATGAATGAAAATAATGCTGAGGAAAAACTTAAATTTTATGTCACAAAAATGAGGAGATACACAGAACGGTACAAATGATGCTTTCCTTCAGGTATCCTTGCGTCTTCAGGTATACTGCTTTTTTAGAAGCACAGCACTTTAGGATGAATTTTTCAAAGTGAAATTACCTTTATCGATCCCTATTTTTCTGTGTTCCTTCAGACTATGACCTGTCCTAACAAATTTGAAATGATAATAAGAAAATATTAGATTGTGCTCAAATCAGAAAAAGCCTTTTGATTTCTGAGCCTTCGTGTCTACATCATGTGGGCACACCCAACACTCATACTGATAAAATCGTGGGTAGTTGAAATGTTTTTTTTTAATTTTATTATAGTTTGCATCATTCATTTCCACAAGATTTTGAGTTACATATTTTCTCCCCGTCTTTCCCCCACCCACCGCCCCAAAACAGCCATCCCACTGTGTCCCCCCTCCCCCAGTCTATTCTCTCCT
>JAQQSU010000592.1:0-20333 GCA_028627135.1 Pseudochirops cupreus | reverse complement strand
GGAGGAGGCGGTGGCGGCGGCAGCGCCGGGGGGGCGGGGGGAGGAGGGAGCGCGAGGCCGGGGTCACGTGGGGGGCTGAGGAAGGGGGGGGGGATATGCGCGCGCGCGCGGGGCTGGGGGGGGCACGTGGGGGCCGCGGGGGCTGGGGACCGGAGCTGGGTCCTCTAAGGGGGCCTGGCCTCTGAAGTCTGGCCAGGCAAGGGCCCGTTACCCCTCGGCCATCCTCGTCCCTGCACTTTGGGAGGAGGGAGAAAGTGGGGAGGAAGAGAGTGCGGCTATCCTCACTAATTGTCCCTTTCTCCCAGGGTTGAGAAAAGGGGAAAGGAGCAGGAACCCCACCCCCCACTTTAAGCGCCCCGGAGGGCAGGGGGTGCTCGCACCCCTCCATTCATTGTGTCAGTGCTAGGGGAGGCCAAAGTGAGGTGTGGGAAGGGGCACCGTGACCTTCCCTCTTACGTTTTGGCACGTGGGGGCAGTGACTTTGTCCCATTCATTCTTTCTCCCCTGGAAGGAGGAAGAGGCTTGGGAAGGGACACCGTTCCACCTCCCCCCGTCTAACTGGTGGTGCCCTCCTCTCCCCGAGCTCCCAGGCTCTGCAGTGGCTCCGGGGGTTACAGAACTTAGGAGCTGGGCGTGGGTGGGGCTTTGGGACCCTAGGGTGGCTTTTCTGGTTCGAGAGTCGCCTAACTCCGGCTGCGAGTGCCCAGCTGCTTCTAATGTTTTCTCTAGTGGGGGAACATTGTTATGGTTAGTTTCTGCACACTAGAAACACATGTTGGACTTTTTTTTGTTTTTAAAGAATGAGTCCCTTCTTATTTCTCATCGTATCCTGTAGAGGGAATATAGTATCTGTGGGTCATCTGAAAGGGACCCCTTATGGTGGAGCGGGAGCATATTTACAGAAATTGGCAGCTAGGGAAGGTGGCCTTGTCTGCTGAAAGTCTGTCTTAGCCTGTGGGTCCTTGCAGGTGACAACTTAAAGCCCTCCCAGAGGGGTGACCTCCACCTCTCACCCCCCACCCCATCCAGCTCGGTGTTTTGGGAAAGATGTGACAACATCTTGTCATGACAGAATCAGCATTGTCTTCCTCATGGGACTAAGTACCAACTTGGGGAAGGAAATGGGTTCTTGGACTAATGAAAACTCTGGGCTGTCCCGTTAGGGTAACACCCACACGCCTGCCTCTGTGGTTTGTGGGCATAGCCAGTGATAGGAGGAGGAGGATTAGGTGCTACCAACCTTTGCCTGAGGGGTATCTTGAAGGACTAAAAGACCTGAGGCATAAGTTTAAGGTGTGTGAGGAGTGGCTAATTGAACAGCCAAAGCTCTGGGCTCTTGTTCCTTGGACTGCTTGACAATTATTCCCACAAACAGAGCCTAGAATAAGATTAGTAAGGTTGAGTTTGTTGGAAGTGGTTTTTTTCTTGGTTGTGAACCAGCCTCTAGGAAGCATGTCCATGTAAATTGGAATCCTAGGAACATAGGCTTCAATATCAAACTTCAAAACTGAATATTTTAAGGTGAACTGAGAAGGAGCCTGCTCTTGAGCATCCTGGGAGAACTAAGGGCAAAAATTGCTACCAACTTTGAAATTTCTAAGACTAATTTATGATTTAAGTCCCAGAGGACCTTTGTTTTCGCTATAATAGAAACAACACTTTTGATGAATGAAAAGAAATACGCTTGCTGATATGGGAACTTCGAGGAGGGAGGAGGGGACCTGTTGGGCCAGCCCTGACTTCAGCAAAAGGGCCAAATAGCAACCCAAGGGATTCTTCAGGTCCTTATAGTTTCACTTCCGTTTGTCCTGGAAGCAGTTTTCCAGATTCAGGTACTACCAGGAGGAAAAAAAAAAGGGAATTACTACATTTTGAGATGAATTCTCAAATTTGAGGTCTTAAAAATTATTTCCATGGTGTTTTCACCAAAAGGCTCTTTAAAGTCAGTGAGGAGTCAACTAAAGAATCTTAACATCAAGTAGCAAATGATAATTTGGGAAAACTGATGTCTATAGGAGGAACCTCTTTCCAGATCTTTGTCTTTCTTGGTATTAATTCTCTTGTTCTTAATTGATTTTCAGATAGCAGCAAAAATTGGAGGTGATGCAGCTACCACAGTCAATAACAGCACTCCAGATTTTGGGTTTGGGGGCCAAAAGAGACAGTTGGAAGATGGAGGTAACTGCTTGCTTGTGTAACTTGAGGGAGAAGGAGGGAAAGAAAGACATAGAGAGATGGTAACTGTGTGGCTTGAATATGTTTAAGGTTTTTTTAATTATTTTTTTAAAAACTACTGTGTTTTCTGCGAAAGCTTCAGCAAATCTAGCATCTCTGTTAATTCTTATTTCCTCTTATTCTAAGATAGCAGATTGTCCAGTTTGGGTTGGGGTGAGACAATTGTATAGTTGTAAACTACTAGAAAATTTTCTCCCACATGGAACATGGCAAAAATGTGAATAATTTCTGTTGAGGTCTAATTTAGAGTTTAATACCAGATATACACTCACAGTTACCACTAGTAGCCATGTTAATAATAAGTTAACACAACTCTTCCATCCTGAAACACTTTTCTTATTATTCCAGCTAGGATCTATCTCTTCACCAACAGGAAATGCTTTTAGTGACTCTGACTGTCCCTGCAGTCATTATTCACTTGTTAAAAAGGGCTTTTTTAGTCTTGGCGTTGGTGGCAGGGTTGAGAATCTGACACTTTGATGGTATTTGGTCTTCTCAGTCTACTGTCAGTCTCTCCAAGGTTTGGGAGGGGGTAATGTGCAGAGCTATGTGCCTAAAAAATATGTGGCATTAACAGTGGTTCTGAAGGGGCAGTGGGTGAAGGCTACATCTAACATTTTCTCGATTCCACAGATCAGCCTGAGAGCAAGAAACTGGCAGCCCAAGGCGACTGTAAGTCCATTTTGGTTTGGTGTAGGAGAGTTACATATTTGGGCAGTAGTCTTTGTATTTGTCAAGTGTCAACTTTACTTTAAGATGGAAACCTTGGGAAGTTAGGTCTTAAAGATGCTGATCCTCAAGCTCCCAAACATTTTCTGAGCACTCCATAGGGGATTTGGGATATGTTAAATGGAGCTCATCCTTACATTCTTTTTCTCATAGTGTTGTGAGGAAAGCACTTTGCAAGCCATAAAATGATATAGAATCAAGGCTTTTTATTGGCTACCAATTAGCCCCAGACCAATATTCCCTCTGATTTTTTTTTCCAGCTCTCAGTTCTCAGCTTGGGCCTATCCATCCTCCTCCCAGGTAAACCACAGTTTGAAGAATTTCTTGCTTCTACCCCTGACCTTTCCTTCAGATTTGTCAACAGAGACTGCCTATCAGAATATTCAGTTATTTAGAATATTCAAGATAATGAATTTAGTTATTTTGCCTTAGCACTTCTTTGAAAGATTAGGTAGGGAAAATTGAAATCTTATTTACTCTTTGTTTATACTTGTGTCCATGGGTTTTGTTGGGGGAGAAATTTGTAACATTTTATTGGCCCCAGGGACATGTGGGCTCAGTTGTACCTCCCTTTTACTGGTGGGAGAAGGAGGCGGTATAAGTATTTCTTATCTGTCCTCTGTGAGTGCGTTTCTTGTAATGACATTTCTAGGGGTTGTCCCATGAACCTGTCACAGAGTTATAGAGTAAGAGCTGAAAGGGACCTTAGAGATCATCTGATCTCCTTCATGTTACACAGGAGGAGATAGACCTTAGAGGTGAATAACGATAGCTTGCATTTATATGGCTCTTTAAGGTCAGCAAAGAATATTACACGTTAGTTCATTTGATAGTGACCTCGTTTGCCCAAGGATATATGGTCAGCCTCTGGTCTGGGGAGTGGGGAGAGGAAGGCTTGTATATGATGTCATGGTTGGTCATGCCATGGTTTGAGGCATCATAGGTACCCACATCACCCTTGTCTTTATGTAGGCAGCCAGTAGTCTCTCAAGAAACTCTTCTCAATATGTAGGTTGGCTGGTGCGTATATTTTTGAATTGAGCAGTCCCTACAGTTCTGTGTATCAGGGTAGCTACTCTTTTTCCATGTGACCCCTCAGATTCTCTATTCACATTTGAATCTATGGTCTCCCCACTTATCCCTTTGCAGGTCTTCAATGACGGAAGAGTACCGTGTCCCTGATGGCATGGTGGGATTAAGTAAGTGTGGGCCTGCACTGGAGTTTGGGGGGGTGGGGAGAAGGGGACAGTGTGGAAGCTGCCAGCCTCACCTTGGTCAGGGGCCCTATTATCTTGGCTTCTGAGGGCCAGCTTCCTGTGAGATTGTGCCAGGCCAGACGTCTTTGGTTTGAAAGAGTCCCTTGTTCTCATTTTAATTGTGCCCTTCCCCCGTCCCCCCACCCTAGTCTTCTCTGGACACTGTAGCTCTTGGAGTGACTGCTGCCCTCTTTCCTGAAGATGTGAGATGGGGGAGGGTAATACCTACTACAAAACAAAACCCTTAGCTCTGAGTTCCCTGTTGCCTACATTTTTCTTTTTAATTTTACCTACTATAGTTATTGGCAGAGGTGGTGAACAGATAAACAAGATTCAGCAGGACTCAGGCTGCAAAGTACAGATCTCACCAGGTATGAGAAGGCTCCTTGTGAGGATCTACAACCTGTTCGTTGATTACTGAGTCTGTAGTCAAGGAATGCATTAACCCAGGTTTCTGTTAAATGCAAGTGTTTTGCCTTTTGAACTACATCGGTTGGCTATTTCCTTTTTCCAGTCCCTGTCATGTGATTCTCTGAAACATCTTCCCTGCATAGGCACGTGCGTGTGCGCACACATACGTGCACCCTCACCATCTCAGAGTTCATATAGCCCAATGTATATCTGAACCGACCCGAAATGGGGTCACAGAGTTGACGTGACTAAACAACAAATATCTAAACTAGAATTGTTTCCTCTCTAGGTTGAGTGGGTGGCCAAAGTAGTGTTTTAGGAAAAGTTTTTCTGTCTTTATCTGGATCAGGGAAAGTTTCTTTTTTTTCAGAGACCTTGGTCCCTGACTCTATGTCCCTCTTCTTCTTCAGACAGTGGTGGCTTACCAGAACGAAGTGTGTCGCTGACAGGAGCCCCGGAATCAGTGCAGTACGTACTTTGTTTTTGCTGCCTGTTTGTAGGAAGGGAATGCATCCAGATCCTTGTGCCTAGGGCTTCTGAGAGTAGTGGATGAATGAATATTGGTGTGGTTTTGGGGATGGGAGAGGTAAAGGGGTTAGTGTTCCGAGATGTTTCTCTGGACCTTTTTGCCATTCAGAATGAGGGTCTCTGAATGTGAGATTTTTCCTACCTATAACATAGCGGGTTCAATCATGGTTGTGTTATATGTCCATGAGTTATTTATCTTGCTGGTTCAAATACTTCAGCAATGACTGTCCTCTCCCCTAAACATCTGTATTCCTTGATGATTTTGTTTGCCAGGAGACACACAAACCAAACACTACTTAACTACTTTTTAGTGTCAAGGGGTATTAAAAACATAACCACTTAATTGGCATGTCTTACATGAGAGCATATTGCTCTTTTCTCCACAGGAAGGCAAAGATGATGCTGGATGACATTGTATCTCGGGGCCGAGGTGGCCCTCCGGGACAGTTCCATGATAATTCAAATGGGGGTCAGAACGGCACAGTGCAGGAGATCATGATTCCTGCAGGGAAGGCGGGACTGGTGATTGGCAAAGGCGGGGAGACCATTAAGCAGCTGCAGGTGTGAGAGTGACCCTGAGGACAGCTCTCTTCCAGACCTAGTCCCTTCCCCTTTCTCAGGAAGGTTTACCTCAAACGGTACTATAGGGCTTGGTATTGATCTCTGCCAACATTCAGCAGAGACTCTCAGAGCTCTCTTATCACTTATCCTTCCCTGAACCCTTTGTCTTGAATCCTATGACATTGCCAGCCCTTTCCCTTGCCCTGACCTGTTGAGCAAGGGCCTATCATTAACTATGGCATTGGTGGTTGTACAGGAGCGAGCTGGAGTAAAGATGATTTTAATCCAAGATGGATCCCAAAATACCAATGTGGACAAACCTCTCCGGATTATCGGGGACCCTTATAAAGTACAGGTAAAGAAAAGAAAGGAAAGGGGTGGTCAGGAATACTTGAAGGGGTGAGATTTTAATGTAACAGCTATAGGTGGGTTGGACAGGAGGTAGCTATCATAAAGGGGAAATGGAGCTCAAGCTACAAAGGAGGCAGTTCTTGCAAAAATCATGGCTGAGGATAGGGATTGGGTTTTTTCCTCAGTTCAGACTTCCTTGAATGTAAGAAGATAATAATTGCCCCAGCTCTTTGGCCCTGGTACCCCAAAGGTCTCTTGGCCTAGTTTCAGTTTATTTTGGGTTTTCCCTCTGGAGGCTCTTAGATCCCTGCAAAATTGTTTTTTCCCTGTATACCTACCCTTTCCTTTCCTTTTGTGTGAGGATCTGATTTTGCCTACCACCCATCAGTATTGTTAAGGGTCAGCTGAGTATGAATAGTGGATATTCTGTTGGGATCCAGCAAACAATTGTGTCCTCTAGTTAGTGTGATGGCATTTGGGGGAGAACAGAAAAGTAATTAGGGGAAGAGCCACTTTTTATCCTGCTGCTGCTTATGAGTACCTCATCTGTTGTAGCAAGCCTGTGAGATGGTGATGGATATCCTCCGAGAACGTGACCAAGGAGGCTTTGGGGACCGGAATGAATATGGATCCAGGATTGGTGGTGGGATAGATGTAAGAATGCTTTCTCTTGGGTCACCAGGGTCAGGGATGGGAGGGGTTATTGGTAAGGGTATCCTTTCTGCCTGGCAGCAGAGGGCAGCAGAGACATGGAAATGTAGATCACGTTGCTTTTCCTTTCCTTGGCCTTTACTCAGGTGCCAGTGCCCAGACATTCTGTTGGTGTGGTCATTGGCCGGAGTGGAGAAATGATCAAAAAAATACAAAGTGATGCTGGTGTCCGGATACAGTTCAAACAAGGTCAGACTCCCATTAACAAATTAAGACTGAATGTGTAGACTAGCTCCTCAGAGCCTGGGTTGAAAGGAACCCGAGAGCAGTGGTTCTCAACCTTCCTAATGCCATGACCCTTTAATACTCGTGTGTGGGCAGACCCGCTTAGAGATGGATAGAGGAGCAGTGTCTCAGTTCCTAAGACCATCAGAAATATGTTTTCCGACAGTCTTAGGTGACCCCTGTGAAAGGGTCATTTGACCCCCAAAGGGGTAGCTACCCACAGGTTGAAAGCTGCTGCCCTAGAGGCTTTGTAGTTCAGCTTGCACCCAGGGTAGGACTCTTCAAAGCTTCTCACCTGTGGTTATCCATCTTCTTGAATACATAGAATGACCAGGAATTCAATTATTTCTACTAGTAGCCAGTTCCATTGTTAAGTAGCTCAGATTATTAGAAAACATTTCCTCACAAACTAATTCTTAGACCCAGAAAGGAAGCTTAGAAAGATCAAATCTAGAGTCCTTATGTTGGGTTGAAATCATCTCTCTGTGACTTTCTGTATTTTTTCTCTTCAGATTCTTGGAGGGAAATTGGGGGCCTGGCAATGCCCTTGACTCCCAGATTCCATCAGGAATATTTTTTTCTCCTTCAGTATATCTCTCGCATAACTTCCCTCATGTGACAGTGGGCCATGACACCATGACCACCCCCCAGTGTAGACTATTTTAAGATCCAGAGTCATTGCTGCAGGGATAGGGAATGGACCCAGTAGTTGACCAGTTATTGCTTTACATTAACTGGCCCAGTTCTCTTATTGGGGCTATCCACACCTACACTTGTAATGAGGGGTGAACACTGTGTTGGAGACAGGCACCACCAGCTTTGCCATCAGATACCCTAATTAATCATCTCTATGAGGGAGCAAATGGTGCTGGGTCAACCACCAGAGAGGGATGGCTCAGAGATTACATAGTCTGTGCCTTCCTTGACAAGTGGTGGGGGAGAGGATTTAACAAGAAAAGTTGTTTTCAACTTAGTGACCATGAGCAGACAGTCCAAGTACAAATGAAAGCAATTGTACATAAAAACATAAACTCCAAATGTTTTTACCTTTTGTCTTTAAAGGATACGTATGAACTTAATTGAAAGAACAAATATTCTGTGCACTCATGTCTTCTGAACTTTTTCTTAGCTTTTTGTTATTTATGTTACGGTATATAAATGTTCTTGTGCTGCCTCCTTGACTCTGCGACTTAACTGTGATTTCATTTTTTTAAATTTAATATACATTTTATTTATTTATTTATTTAGCTTTTTGGAGGGGGGAGGGCAGAGCAGTTGGGGTTAAGTCACTTGCCCAAGGTCACACGGCTAGTAAGTGTGTCAAGTGTCTGAGGCCAAATTTGAACTCGGGTCCTGCTGACTCCAGGACCAGTGCTCTATTCATTGTGCCACCTAGCCACCCCACTATGATTTCATTTTAATATTTGTCACACACATACACATAAACACACATATATGTCTCAGAATATGTACATTCCTTCCCTAGTTTTTGCAAACCCCATATTTTCAAGGTTTCAGTGTTTTGTTTTTAATTATTGCAGACAAAGCTGTTAGATTTCATAGGAATTTCAAAAGGGAAGATGGGAACCCTAACATTTATCTAGTTCTTAAGGATTAAACAAACAGATTAAGCAATTTTGTCAAAAGTATTAAATGGAAAAGAGTATTAAGTAGAAAAATCTATCTTTAATTTAAAATGTAATTTCTCCTCTCACAACCTTTTATTTCAAGCGCATGGTCTTATTTTTAAAACTGAACCTTTTTTTAATTGTTGGGTTTTAGATGATGGAACAGGTCCTGAGAAGATCGCCCACATCATGGGACCTCCAGATCGGTGTGAGCATGCTGCCCGAATCATCAATGACCTCCTCCAGAGCTTAAGGGTAGGGTAGGCCCCAGTGTGTGGGTTGGAGGAAGCCTAGGGGAATGGGAAGCCAGAACATTCAACCCCATCTGGAAAGATTTGTTCTTTACTTTTGTTAGTCTGCTCTTGGGATCATAGGATTTTGAACCGATAGGGCCTCTTAGCAATCTATAGTATAGTATAGTCCCTATACTTTACAACTGAGGAAATTGAAGTACCAGGAAAGTTCATTGATTTGGGCTTATAAAGGGCAGAACTGCGATGTGAACCCTACCTGGTTTGAATCCTAACTTCATTCTAGGATCACCATTTGATTTGCTGATCCTCATGTAGTCCTCATCTCTTACAGAGTGGTCCCCCAGGACCTCCCGGGGGCCCAGGCATGCCCCCTGGAGGCAGGGGCCGAGGTCGAGGCCAGGGCAACTGGGGGCCTCCTGGTGGAGAGATGACTTTCTCTATTCCAACTCACAAGTGTGGGCTGGTCATTGGCAGAGGTAAGTGTCACTACCCACTGCCTTGTCTTCCCTTTTAAGCTCTCTTCCTATGTCAGCTATGCTTAGAGCTCTCCTCCTTTTCCTTTAGGTGGGGAGAATGTGAAAGCCATAAATCAGCAAACAGGCGCCTTTGTGGAGATCTCTCGGCAGCTCCCACCAAATGGAGACCCTAACTTCAAACTCTTTATTATCCGAGGATCGCCTCAGCAAATTGACCATGCTAAGCAGCTTATTGAGGAGAAGATTGAGGTGGGAACAAGGGACAAGGCTATGGAAAATATTTTATGGGCCCACAGCCAGTGTCTCCTTGCAATTTGTGTTACTGAGCCCAGACTTTGTTCTTCTTTCCTACCAGGGTCCTCTCTGTCCAGTTGGACCAGGTCCTGGGGGACCAGGTCCTGCTGGTCCAATGGGGCCCTTCAACCCAGGGCCTTTCAACCAGGGGCCTCCAGGAGCTCCTCCTCAGTGAGTATCTTGTATGACTTCAGGAATCTAGGAGGAGAAGGGATGATGGGGTGAGGGCAAGTTTTAAGGTCCATTGTTATCAATGAGATGCCAAATGGAAGTGTCTTCTGATATTTGCTATTAACTGATTATTCTTGATGGGATGAACAGTTGAATAACTTTCAGAACCTTTTGATGTCAAAGTTGAAAGTGCCCTTGGGGATTGTCAAGTTACAGATCTAAGCTGAAGTGAGCATCAGAAGTCAACTAGCCCAAATGACGATCTCTTCCACAGTGCTTCTTCACAATGGTCCTGTGAGAGTGGCAGTGCCAGTGTTATTTTCACACAGCTAGAATTACATAGGAGGAAACAGGATCTAAAAGGCTAAGCGACTCATCCAGGGTCATCCTCTAATAAATGTCACAGCTGAGACAACCCTGGTCTGACTATAAGCCCAGTGTTCTTTTCTTTATTGTTATATTATGTTGGTTTGGCAGTACACCAAGCATGGGGCTATTTATTTTGTGTATCAAAATTTCTAGAGATGGGGCACTTTTTACTTAGTATGGTGGGCCATTCCATTTGTTGGTAGGTCAGATTGATGCTTTTCCTTATATCTAGCCAAAATTGGTCTCTGTAATTTCCAGCCATTAATCTCATTGTATAGATAAGAAAATGTATATCTAATAAAAGAACCTACCTGAGGTCACACAGCAATTTTTTGATAGATCCAGAAAATCTCTTGCCATCACAATTTCCCACCATTGATGCAAAAGCCAAGTTCTATTGTTACTCATCAGTACTTTTTTCCTTATCTTTTCAAGTGCGGGAGGGCCCCCTCCACACCAGTACCCGCCCCAGGGTTGGGGCAACACTTATCCACAGTGGCAGCCACCTGCACCTCATGACCCAAGTAAGTAATTAGCTATAGGGGAAGGAAAGGAGGCTCAATTTCTATCTCCCACCCCAATTCTCTCTCAACTCTCTTTACTTTCCAGATAAAGCAGCAGCTGCAGCAGCAGATCCCAATGCCGCCTGGGCTGCCTACTACTCACACTACTACCAGCAGCCTCCAGGTCCTGTGCCAGGTCCAGCACCAGCCCCCACGGCCCCACCTGCCCAGGGGGAACCCCCACAACCCCCACCTACCGGACAGTCAGACTACACTAAAGCCTGGGAAGAATATTACAAAAAAATAGGTAAGGTTGGGGAGGTACCATGGAGAAAGAACATGGGGTTACTTGGGTGCCTCTCAAGGGGAAAAGAAACATCAGTGACCAAGGGAGCAAAAAGAAAATGGATTGATATGGATGCAATTTTTTCTATGGCTAAGAGTTTTCTCTTTGGCAAGAGACGTGATCTTAATGGGCCCCATCTCTTCATGTTTCTTTAGGCCAACAGCCTCAGCAGCCTGGTGCTCCCCCCCAACAGGATTACACAAAAGCCTGGGAGGAGTACTATAAGAAACAAGGTGAGCTGGTGCCTGCTGTATTCTCAGGTTGGAAGGGAAAAGGGATCTGACTTGATCAAAAGGAACTCACTTTTTTTCGTCTTCACCCTCCTCTTGAACTACAGCGCAAGTGGCCACTGGTGGTGGACCTGGAGCCCCCCCAGGCTCCCAGCCTGATTATAGTGCTGCCTGGGCTGAATATTACAGACAGCAAGCCGCCTACTACGGACAGACCCCTGGTCCTGGCGGCCCCCAGCCACCACCCACGCAGCAGGGACAGCAGGCAAGTGGGAATTGCCACCCTCCTCCTCCTCCTTTTTCCTTCCAACCCCCGGCTACCGTCCATCCTGCCTTAGTGGGTAGCGCCGGAAATCCCTTCCCCTGCGGGGTGTGCCCTTGATGCCAGCATCGGGGGCCGTGTGGCCGGAGGTCTCCGGGAGTCCCCACAAGACGGGGGACGATGTGCGCTGGGCCCAGAGGTTAAACAGAAGAGGCCTCCCTCCGCCAGCCTGCTTGTTCCTGTGTAACGCTGTCGTGATGTTGGGGGAGAGCACGAAAAAAATACAAGGTGGAACTTTTGAACTGGTGGGTGGTCCTAGGGTGGGTGGGGGGTGGGCAAATAGCTTGAATGTTGGTTGCCATCCCAGCCAACTAACTCACTCTCACTCACTCTTTGTCTTTCTCTCGATCTGTAAATCTGGCCACTTGAGTTTTAAAAAGCCTTTTTCCTCCCCTCCCCCAGGTTATGGATTTATTATTTTTTTATCAATGATCATTTTCCCCCAAGTCTGAGTGATTGTGTGTGTTGCAGGCACCCCCCTCTCCGGGGTCAGCGCCATCTGTGGCGGAGAAGAGGGGATCGCCCCAGGGAGGGGCCAGGGTCTCCCTTTCTGCCCCTCCCTGGCTGCTGCTCCCCATCCCCACTCCGCCTTGGCTCAGTCTCTTCTGCGAATTTTCTCTCCCCTCTTCTGTCACTCTTGTGCCCGCGCCTCCGATCCTGATCCTGGTCTTGTCTGTGGAAGTGGGCATGACGATCATTGCCACCCTCAAACCTACCTCACAGGGGTGTTGTGGGGACACCATGATCTTGAACAATGTTTGTTGTAAAGCGCCGGGAATCGCCCTCCTCCGAATGAGGGTGCACCCCGAGAAGGAGAAGTCATCTCGCGCTCTCTCTTCCTGCCTGTTATGTGGTGGTTTCTCATTCTTCTTGTTCAAAGAGCCAGAGAGTTTGATTTCAAATACATACTTTGGAGCACTTGCCTAGGGAGTTGAACTCCACCCTTTGGCCTGCAAAAATTCACTCTGCATTTGCCACAGGGTTGGGGGGAGTTCCCTGCCTTCTTCTCTTCTCTTCCCCTCCCCTCAAAACACTGCTCCTTAGGCTGTTCTGATCCCATCCTGGTGACCCTTCTAGTCTCCTCTTCCCTTCCTCCCCTCCCCCTGGTAGTGACCAATTCCTATCTCTTCCCTCTCCGCAGGCTCAATGAATCGAATGAATGTGAACTTCCTCATCTGTGAAAATCTTTTTTTGTTTGTTTTTTTTTTTGTTTTGTTTTGTTTTTGTTTTGTTTTTGGCAAGAGAGCGATGGCTGCCTTGGGGAGGAGGGAGTGGGGTAAAGGGGGAAGCAGGCCCTGCTGGGCGGATAGAGCACTTGCTGAGTGTTTTGCGCTCTCTCGCTCTCTTCTCGCTCGTTCTCACTCTCTTTCTCTCAGTGTCTCACATACTTTTTTCTCTCAAAACTCTGGATTCCTCATTTTGAGCCGGCCATAGAAGAACTAAATCTCTGCAAAAAGCAAACAAATAGAACCTATACAAATTTCTCTCTCGCTCTCTCTCCCTCCCCCTCCCTCTTCCCCTCTTTCTCCCTCTCTCCGTCCTCTCTCTCCCCCCTCTCCCTTTCTCTCCCTCCCTCCTCTCCCACTTTTTCTCTCTCTTCCCTCTTTTTCCCTTCCTGTTTCCCCTCTCTATCCTCCTTTCATCCCTACCTCCCCTCTTGCCTTCCTAAAACTGCCTTTTTCAGGGTAAGGCAATCCATCCCTCCCCCCCACAGACACATCACCACCACCAGCCCCCTTCTTATTTTTAAAATAAACTTTCAAAAGAAAAAAATCATCTTGCTTTTTTTTTTTTAGTTAGAGTTGGAACATTCCTTGGAGTAGGTGTTGGGGCTGCAAGACAAAATAGAAAAACATCTCCCTTGCTCCCTCCTGAAACAGCAAGGCCCACTCGAACCCCTTTGGTCTCTGGTCTCCCATCCTTTTCTTCCTGCCCTCTTTGGGTAGCAACTCCTGACGTGCGTCCTTTCCCATCCCTTCCCTTCTCCAATTCCTGGGACTGGTCTGTCATATTTCATCTGTTCGAGAGGAGATTGAAACTGAAAACAATGGGAAAGAAAAACTTTAAAAAATTTAAAAAAACAATTGTATGGCAGTTTTTACTTTTTATCGCTCGTTTTTAACTTCACAAATAAATGATAACAAAACCTCCCCCTGTGTCCACTGGGTGCTGTCTGTCTGTCCTTTTTCTCTCTGTCCGTAGGATTTCGAAGCGGATGTTGTTCACTATAGATGTTGTAAAAGCCTGATAATGGTGATTGAAAAATACAAGCTTCCTGTGTTCATTTTTTTTGTTTTTTTTTTTTAAGAAAACAAAAACAAAAATACAGAAGAAAATAGTTTTCTGCAGGCGCATTGTGCTTTTTTTCTTTCCTTTTTTTTGGTTAAATAAAGTGCTTTTTTTGTTTTAAAAAAAACCCACCTTGTGCTGGGTGCAGTTGTTTTGCTGGTGGGGAAAGCGCCGGTTGGGGTGTGGGTGGGACCTGGAGTGGAGCCCTGGACCTCATCCCCCATGTCCCTCTGTCCATTCTGGGAGTGCTGAGGGCCACCTGCCTGTTTTCTGTGCACAGTTCCTATAGTTATTTTCCTGTGCTTGGGAACCAGGGACCTCCCTTGGGATTTGGGGTGGAGAAACTGGAGCATCAACTGATGCCTGGCACTGGATGGTTCCCATGGCTGCAGTCTCCTGGTAGAACCCTGAGTGCTGACGGCCAAGAGGAGAGTATGTGTCTCATCTTGGGAAATGTAATGCAAACAGCTTTGGATTCAGAGGACCTTGGGTTCAAATCCCACTTCTGCTACTTGCTATCCATGTGCCAGTTGTAAAAAACATTTGTATTTGCCTCAAAAGGCTATTGTGAGACTTAGCTGAAAGAATAACTGGAAAATACTTTGAAACCCTGTATCATGCTATATATACGCTGGCTAAGATTTTCCCTCCCTCAGCTTGAGTTTCTTCACCTGTAAAATGAGATGAGACTGCATACAACTCTAAATGCTCTGACTCTAGGACCTCTCTACCTCCTTCCCAAGTTTGGGGTGAGAGCCAGTGAAGGTGTCTGCTTGTTTAAAAAGACCCACTTCTATAGGATCTAGAACTGGAAGGGTTTTTACAGATCATTTACACCAACTCCACCAACAGGCCTCCAGGATGGCTTCGTTCATCTACCCTTGTGCCCAGCTGAAAAACCAGTGTGCTCTTACAAAATTGCCACACGGCCTGGATCTCCAACTCTGAGCTTCCCTTCAGCTCACATTGTATCCCCCCTGACTTTTGGGAGACATTCCCCCTGCTCCTTTGGAAAGGAAAAGAAATAATCTTTTTATAACACTAAGATTTACAAGGCACTTGCTTCACAATAACCTTTTTTGTATGTGCGTGGGGACAGGGTTGAGTGACTTGCCCAGGATCACACAGCACACCAGCCTTTTGAGGTATGTAGAGGAAGGCTTATTAGTTTTCTAGATTAAGAAAAAGATTGAACGAGTACAGGGATGTGTCCACGTTCTTCATGTCACTAGCAAGAATCAGAACCCAGATTCAAATTCAGTACTCAACTCTAGCCCATATTCTATTACTTAATGCTGCCAACCTCTTTTTATATATTAAGTGCCTTGCCCAAGGTACACAGTAAGTGTTAGAGGCAGGATTTGAATGTTATTTCACTACCCTATGCTGTCTTATGCAATTCTGTATCAGAATTGAAAGAATGAATCCTAGGAAACAAGCCCAGAGAGAGGCAGTAACCTAAGGTTACAAAACATGACAGCAAGTATTTATTTATCACCTGTTAGGTGCTAGGTGAAGACCTGGAGAAACAAGCAAAAGATAATTCCAACCCTCAAGAAGCTGTCAGTGTAATGGGACAGATAAAAAAAACCATAGACACAAGCTGTATGCAGGATAAACTGGAAATAATCAGGGAGAGAAGACAGAATTCTCTAGGGAAAGGTGTCCTGCAGAATGGGATTTTAGCTATGACTTGAGGGAAGCCAGGAGGCAGACAGGGGTGAGGGCATTCCAGGTATGGGGCAGCCAGAAAAGATGCCAAGAGCTGAGAAATGGAGTCTCCAGTCAGTGGAACAACCAGGAGGTTTGTGTCACTAGATCCTGAAAGGGAATAAGAAGACTAAAAGTAAGAAGGACCTAGGTTATGAAGAGCTTTGGACATCACACAGGAGTTGATATTTGATCCTAGAGGTGTTTAGGAGCCACTGGAGTTTTACTGAGTATGAGTGACATGGTATGTGACGTGGTCACACCAGCACTTCAGGAAAAGCACTTTGGCAGCTGAATGGAGAATGGATTGCAGTGGAATGGATGGGAGAGAATTGTGTCAGGCAGACTCACCAGCAGGTTATTGCAATAATCAAAGTATGAGGTGATGAGGGGTTGCACCAGAGTGGTCAAAGTGTCAGAGGAGAGAAGGGGGCATATTCAAGAGAAATTAATGTAGATAAAATCAATAGGCTGGGGTAACAGACTGGGGTGAGATTGTGCAGAGTTGGAGATCACACTTAGGTTGGGACCTTGGAGAACTGGGATGGTGGTGCCCTTGACAGTAACAAAGAAGTTTGGAAGAGGAGAGGGTCTGTGGGTTGAGGGGTGCAAAAAAGGCTTCTCATAGAAAATGGAATTTTAGCTGAGACTTGCAAGAAGCCAGGAGGCAGAGATAAAGATCATTCCAGACATGGAGGACCATCCAGAGTAAATACCTAGAGTTGGGAGATGCAGGATCTTGTTCATGGAACAACAGAGTTCAGGGTATTCAATGAGTTCAGTTTTGGGACATGTTGAGTCTAAGAGATCTGCAAGTCCACTTTGAGATGTCTAAAAAGCAGTGGAGGTCAGCCGAGAGGTTACAACTGGATAAGTAGATTTGAGCATAATCAGCATAGAGATGGTAATTAAATCTATGGGAGCTGATGGGATCACCAAGTGAGACCTTATAGAGGAAGGAGAGAAGAGGACCCAGGACAGAACCCTGAGGGACACCTATGGTTACAGGGCTTGATCTGGACAAAAATCCAGCAAAGGAGACAGAGGAGGAGCAGTCAGATGGGTACAAAGGAGAACCAGGAGAGAGGGGTGTCCTGAAAATCTAGAAAGAAGAAAGTATTGAAGAGAAGAAACGGTTGAGCGTGTCAAAGGCTACAAAGTGGTCAAGAAGGATGAAGACTGAGAAAAGACCATTGGATCTGTCAATTAAGCTCTTAGTGGTAACTGGAGCGAATAGTTTTGGTGGAATGGTGAGACTAGAAGCCAGATTGGAGAGAATTAAGAAGGTAAGAGAGGAAGTAGAGTCTACCTATAGTAGACGTACTTGAAGAGTGTAGCCACAAAGGACAAAAGGGATCTAGGACAATAGTTAACAGGGAATAAAAGGATTGAGTGAGGGTTTTTTGAGGATAAAGGTGAAGTAGGTATGTTTATAAGTAGGGAAGCAGTCAGGAAACAGGGAAAGATTGAAAATAAGTGAGATGGGGCAGTTAGGTGAGGCAAGGGATAGAGGGATGGCCTTGGAGTCAGGAAGACCTGAGTTCAGATCTGGCCTCAGCCACTTAATAGCTGTGTGATTCTGGGCAAGTCACTTAACCCCATTTGTCTCCACAAAGCAAAACAAAACAAAAAATCAATGAGACAGTGGGGAGTTTAGGGGAGGCAATCTGTTGGAAGGATGGAATGGAATCTCTTGTTCAGGCAAGAAGGAAGAAGGACCATCTCTTCATGTGGACACAGACATGAAGGAGGTAGTGGCAGAAGGCATATGAGTAGCATGGGATGAGGAAGAAAGAAGAGGGAACTCTCAGTGAATGGTAGGGTTTGGTTTTTTT
Source organism: Pseudochirops cupreus (assembly GCA_028627135.1). NCBI lineage: Eukaryota > Metazoa > Chordata > Mammalia > Diprotodontia > Pseudocheiridae > Pseudochirops > Pseudochirops cupreus. The sequence goes on along the minus strand of JAQQSU010000592.1, from coordinate 2,899 downwards.
TAGTAAAATACTAGGCAAAGTTCTCCACTGAGAGGGTGGGTGAAGAAGGATCCCTGAGAGCTTTGAGGAGGGATGGAAAGGTTTGGAAGAGCCACTGTGGTGAGTGAGATAGTGAATTAGAGAGAGTGGGAAGGATTGCCTAACAGCAGTGAGTGCCCAGTTGAAGATAGCAGAGCTAGGACCAGCCCTTGGAGATGTTTTTATCCATCTCTGACTAACCTTGATACTTTACGGTACCAGTTACTACTCATGATTGTTAGGGGCCCGGGACTGTTCATTCTTTGCACTGGCTTCGCTCTCTCTTAAGCTGTAGAGAGTTAGAGAAAATTTTCTTCTAGATTTCCCCTCTGCTCTCTCATTTGGGTCCCAAGAGAAGTTGTGAGGCTGTGGGCAGTCCTGAAAGTTCAGTGGGCCCTCTGGGGTAGGAGAAGGCTCTGGCTCTGCTAAGACTCTCAATAATGGCATTTGGCAAAGGGTTTTGGTAGCATCTGAGGAAGGTGGTTGGTATCATGGGGGTCAGTTCTAGGCTCAGGGTAGGAGGTGAGTTCTGTTCCTGTCCTCACTCTCCAAGCACATTCCCCCTCACCAAGAAATGGGGATTGCTGGTCATCAGACAAAAAGCTGGAAAAGATTTCCAATATCAAACCCCTTATTTTACAGGTGAGACCCAGAGACTTAAGCCCAAGTCATCTGAGTAGAATAAATAGTAGTGCTGCGACTTGAATCCCTATCATCCAATTCTAAATCCTGCACTCATTCATCTCATTCACTGCCTTCTCTTAAATGCCTAGAATCCATCAGGTGAGTTTGCTTTAAGCAAAGCTGATATTTGAGAATGGAATTATTCCACACAGCATCAAAGGTTAATTTAACCAAATAATTCTTTGTGTCTCTGGAGAACAATCTGAATGATACTTTACATTCAGTCAGTTATCAACAAACATTTATTAGCCACCCACTATTATGTGCCAAGTACTGTGCTAAATGCTGGGGCTAACAAAAGAGGTGGTAGGTTTTTAGCTTCTCTGAAGCACTTTCTATCATTTTATTCTCAAAACTACCAGGTGGTGCAATGCTAGGCCTGGAGTCAGAAGACTAGAGTTCGAGTCCTGACTCAGATACTTCCTAGTTGTGTGACCCTGAGCACATCACTTAACCTCTTTTGCCTCAGTCTCCTATAACAGTTAAATGGGGATGATAACAGCACCTACCTCACAGGGCTGTTGTGAGGATCAAATGAGATAAAATTTGTAAAGCTCCAGGCACACAGTAGGTGCTTAATAAATACTTGTTTCCTTCCTTTCAGACACAGGAAGGTATAAACTGTCAGGGAATGTTCTCATTCTAAAGACAAGGATATTGAATCCCTGAGAGATAAGACGGAATAAGAGCAATGAGTGGGAGTTACAAAGAGACGAATTTAGGCATGAGGTTGAGGAAAACCTTTCTCACAATTAGGACTAATCAGAAGTAAAATGGACTGAGTTCTACTTCACTGGAGGGACTCTGAGCCAAGCTGGAGGGGATTCTTGTTTGGGTAATAGCTTAGACAAGATGACCTCTGGAATGAAGAAGGGGAGGAGGTTTGGATAAAGTGGGGAACACCATAAAGGATCAATTAAAGAAAAGTAAAAGAATTGCCTTGCTGGCCCATTTAAAATTAGATATATCTGTATTGGGCCCAGTTAGAATGACTTTAGAACTTTTTAAAAGTTTAATTTTACGTTATTTTTAGTTATAAATTTTCTTCCTTCATCTTCCCTCCCCTTCACTCATTGAGAAAGTAAGAAAAGCGAAATTTATCACAGATATGTATATCGTACAAAACAAATTATTGTCATATGTAAAAAAAATGAAGAAAAGAAGGAAGGGAGGGAAGAAGGATGGAAAGAAAGAAGGAAGGAATGGAGGGGAGGATGGAAGGAAGGATAGGAGAGAGGGAGGAAAAGAAAGAGAAGGAAGAAGGGAGAAAGGAAGGGGAGAGAGAAAGAAAGGAAAGAGAGGGGAATTAAGGAAGGGAGGGAGAGAGGAAAGGATGGAAGGATGGGAGAGGAAAGGAGGGAAAAAGAAGGAAGGAAGGGAAGAAGAAAAGAGAGAGGAAGAAGGAAGGAAGAAAAGAAATATGCTTCAATTTGTACTCTGAGTCCATTAATCCTCTCTCTGGAGCTGTATAGCATGTTTCACCAGGAGTTCTCTGGAGCTGTGACTTGTCATTATATTGATCAGTTACTAAATCTTTCAAATTTCATTTTCTTTACAATATTGTAATTATTGTATAAATTGTTCTCCTGGTTCTGCTCACCTCATTTTGCATCATTTCATACAAGTCCTCCCAGGTTTTTCTGAAACTGTGTCCTTCATCATTTCTTATAGCACAATAATACTCCAGCACATTCATATACCATAATCTGTTCAGCTGTTTCCCAGTTGATGGACATCTCAGTTTCCAATTCTTTGCCATCACAAAAAGAAATGCTGTAATTATTTTTGTAAAAGGGGTTTTTTCCTCTTTTTAAAAATCTCTTGAAGATATAGACTTAGTATTGCTGGGTCAAAGGGTATGAACAGTTTAATAGCTTTTAAAGCTAGTTGCAAATTGCTTTCCAGAATAACAGTTCATGACTCCACCAGTTTAGAGCATTTAAAAAATATGGCCACTGATAGCTTGAGTTTCTTCCTCTGAAAACCATCTAATGTTATCCCTTGACCATTTATCAACTGGGGAATGGCTCTTATTCTAGATTCTCTGACTTCTTGTAATAGTAATTAGTTTATCAGGATACTTAGCACTTAGTAGTGCTAAGTGCTAAGTGTGGAAGGTGCAAACTCTGTCCCATTGTTGAGAAGGCATGAACTCCCCTGTTGATGTGGAAGAAGGGGATTGGCTGAGGTGTGTATA
>JAQQSU010005919.1:0-13664 GCA_028627135.1 Pseudochirops cupreus | reverse complement strand
GCAAGGACTTCTGGGCTCAGAAGACGGGGGGGGGGGGGGGGGGGGTCAAAGTCTGGCCTCGCCGCTAGCGGGCGCAGTGGACAAATCGAAGGCCCGAGGCTGGGGGACCGCAGTACAAGTGCTACCCTGCATCGTGCTGCAGGGCACCCCTGCCTTGCTGGCGCTTGCGCGCTAGTGTGCACACCAGTGTAGACAATCACCTCGTGGAAGGGAACGAAGCAGTGCTCTTGGAGGTCCGAGGGGGAAGTTAGGACTGGGAGGGACCTCAGGTCACTTAATGAGTCCACTCTTCTTGTTTGTTTTTGGTTTTTGGAGGGGTCAGGGCAATTGGGGTTAAGTGACTTACCCAAGGTCACAGAGCTAGTGTCAAGAGTCCGAAGTCACGTTTGAACTCAGGTCCTTCTGACTCCAGGACCAGCGCTCTATTCACTACACCTAGCCGCCTCCAATGACTCCACTCTTGTTATAGATGAGGGAACAACTTGGGTTGTCAGCATCAAATGAGAAATTATTTGTAAAACACAGCAACAGTTCCTGGCACTCGGTAGGCGCTACATAAATGCTAATAAGGCATGCTATAATCTCAGAGAGATGAAATGATTTGCCCAAAGCCTCACTGGTGTTGTGTCTTTCCTACTATCGCCACACTTTAGCAAAGTTTCTGGCATTCAGCAGGTACAATAAATGTATCTCCAAGAGGGAAGTGCCAGGAATTGAACCCAAATGGAGTTCCATGTCTCTCACTTTGGGTTCTGATTTTAAAGAGTAGCGGATTTGGGTTCAGAGGAGTCCGGGTTTATCTCCCAAACCATTTCTGCTTGAAAACATGACACTGACCTGAATTCTTCTTTCTTCATCCGACAGGTGTACATGTAAAGCTACAGGTTATAATTTTTCCCCAAAGTGGTTACGGGCAATACTTAGTATCAACGCTTAGGATTCACGGGGATTATTTTCATTCTTCTGATTTACCTTCATAAGGGAGTCATCCTCATATATATGCATTTCCAACAACCTGTGGTTAGTTTTACAAACACCATCAGGCACTTCAGATACAGCTACAGTGTCTCCCTTTGTGGCATAGACCATATAAACACAGAAGTTACTTCGGGGACAAAGACATGAAGCACTGATTCCTCTCAGCCCTAGTGGTCATGCTTAAAAAATAGAACATTTGGTGTGGATCAATATTTATCATTTTTATCATTCTTATTTTCAGACAGTTCTTTCAATTCTATAGTGAGGGAACTATTAGCTATTTAACCTCCAACTCACAGCCAAATTATTTTCCCTGTTTGATGCAAAGTACTTTAAGCCTGATGACACAAAAGCAGTTATGAATAATTAGATACTCCCATCTTGGCTTTATGAGCCACCAGAATGGCTGAATTTATTTTATATGGTTGAAGTACGTGTGTTGGGGGAGGATTGTTTTTAACAAACCTTTCAATCCTAGAAATTCAAAGTCTGACAGAAGCTTTTGAATGTTCTACATCAGTGGTGACAAACTGAAACAGAGATGGGCCCCACAAAGCCGTACTTAAGGGTACCTGCCCAGGTAAAATCACATATTAACATTATTTATGTTCTATTTTATATACATTTGTTTTGTTAACTAGTTCCCAATTACATTTTCATGTGGTTCAGGTTGGACTCTGGAGTGTTTGATATCTCTGCTCTGCTTAAAAATCTGTCACTTGACACTGGCTTGAAGAGGTGGTTCAGTAAGAGAATGAATTCAACTTTTCAAAATGCAAACTAAACCCAGAGGTTCACAGACATTTTCCTTTCTTCTTTTCACTTTATATCCTTCCTACACACTCCCAACTTATACATATGCATATAATATATTTATATATGTATATTTTGTATCGCCCAGGAGGGTATAAGATCCTTTTGTCCTTGTAGCCCCTATGCCTAGCACAGTGCCTGGTATGAGTAGCTTAATAAATGATTCATTTTACAGATAAGGAAACAGGTACAGAAATATGAAGGATCTTGCCTAAAGTTATGCAAGCAGTAAGAACCAGGGGGCCAGGATCTCAATACAGTTCCTCTGATTCCAAACCCAGAATTTTTTCCATTATACCACTCCGACTGTTGAATGGAGATAACTGTATAAACACAAGTTCTAGAGACTGAAAGAGGGAAAAACTACCATTTGCCAAAAGTGCAGAAGCAAGAATCCCAGTCCTGATTTAAAGATTTTAGAAGACTATAAAAAGATATTTCATACTTTTCCATCATTTCAGTAAATTGGCAGGTAAACTTCTCTATTCAGTTACCTTATATAAAATAACATTGATCAGGAGAGACTGGAAACCTTTTCCTCCTTTTAAAGGGAAAATGAATATATCAAATAGTTTTTAGCAAATGTATTACTTTGTATTTATTGGGTCTGCTCATACTAAGTCAGAAAGAGTTTTCTGCTCAGCTATCCTGTGAAGCAGTTTATATTCTGGAGGGTTTTTTTTTATATTCCAGACTGAAATCCTGAAGTTTTCCTTCATGATGTGACTAGAGTTCCTCGGACCTTTCAGATGGTTTTAGGGAAATTAATATACCAAGCTATGATGGCTGAGTCAAAATGCTAGTGAAAAGGTGACTGTCCCTTGGAACACTGACTATGGAGTCATGTTTGACGTCCAGCTTTCTCATTGTCAGCACACAAGGAGCTGGGCCCCAGCTGTAAGTTCCCCCTTCCATTTCCACCATTAAGTTAGACTTAAGCCAACCTTCAGGGTTAAAGGAAGATTGCCTTTCTTCATGGAATGTGTCATTTTGCAGGCTAGGTCGATACTGATACTTGTCACTACAGACCACCTTACATGGTGATCATAGCCTCCATCACATCTCATTCACTCAGCAGTCAATGCGTCAAACTCAAACAGAGACAGGTTGGGCAGCAAGTTGACTTAGAAAACCACAATTTAACATTACCTATGTGTATTTTTATTTTTGTTAAAGCATTTCCCAATTGCATTTTCATCTAGTTTCACACTCATATACAGCCCACCATGCTGGAGTTTGATACCTATGAAGAAAGAGGAAGGGGATGGGGGAAGGGAAGAGAGGGAAGAGGAAGGAGAAAGGCACAGAGAGAAGAAAGAGGAAGAGGAGGAGGAGGCTGTTCCTATGCTTGGAATGTCATTTGTCTTTACTTTAACCCTTTAGAAAACTTTGTTTCTGGGGGCAGGTAGGTGGCACAGTGAATAGAGCACCAGCCCTGGAGTCAGGAGGACCTGAGTTCAAATGCGACCTCAGACACTTAACAGTTACTAGCCATGTGGCCTTGGTCAAGTCACTTAACCCCAATTGCCCTGCCTTCCCCCTTCCAAAAAGCAAAAAGAAAAAAAAATAAAGAAAATTTAGTTTCTTCTGTAATTAGCTTCATTCTGTCTCCTAATGGAAACCTTTCCTGATTCTACTTAATGCACTCTCTTTCCTCCTCAAATTACTATGTCTATTACTATTTACCAATTTAAGTATAAGATCCTTTTAAGTACAATCATCCTGAGTTGGGCCTGACTTAGGCCAGTCCCTTGGTATATATTAGAACTGAATGAGCCACTCATAGATTGTTCAGCAGTTAACAAAAGGACTTTTACTTAGCCATAGCAGAAGAAAAATGTTCAACAAGGATATGCAGGGAGGAGATCTCAAAGTTGATTTAGCAGAATAAAACTCCCTGCCTCTCAGTTGTCCATCGACCAGCTAAGCCACAGAGCATGCCTGGAGCTCCTAATGGTCGTTTCGTACTCTAGCAACCAGTAAGTGATATTAGAGTCCTCTGAGACAATCAAGTCTTGAGGATGGTTTTAATATCTCTTAAGGAAAAATTAGCCTGATGTGCTTGAGGGCAGGGTTTAGGATACTGTCCCCACCACCAGAAACCTCAAGGATAGGGACTGGTTTTCATTTTGTCTTTATACTTTCAGTGAGCAGTATCATGCCTTCTGCATAGTAAGTATTTAATAAATCATTGTTCGTTGGATTGAATGTACAAATGACTGGCCTGTGTGCAATTTTCTTGCATATATATTCTTTGGTCTCCTTCCACATAGATTAGGCATGCCTCTGGCATTGAAATGTAAGCTCCACAGGGGCAGATAAAGTATCTTCTCTTTCCATTATACCTGAAAACTTAACAGTTGACTCTCTCAAGCTGTTCAAGCTGGCTGCAGTGGGAGCATTTACACCTCAGAAATCAACAGACACTACCAATTAGGACTTGATTTATCATGTTGTTGATTATCTAGACCAGTGGTTCTCAACCTTCCTAATGCTGCAACCCTTTAATAACAGTTCCTCATGTTGTGGTGACCCCCAACCATAAAATTATTTTTGTTGCTACTTCATAACTGTAATTTTGCTACTGTTATGAATCATAATGTAAATATCTGATATGCAGGATGTATTTTCATTGTTACAAATTGAACATAACCCACAGGTTGATAACCGCTGGTCTAGACAATAAATTGATGAAGGAAATGTTCATGACGCGGATTAAACTTAAAAATTTGTATGGGAGGTACATTTTCTTTCCCAGAGAGCTAGTTGTTAAATACTTACCAGTATAACCTCTTTCTCATTTCCAAGATTGTATGATACTTTGCACAAAACAAAATAACAACTGTCACCAGCTTTGATTTTAGAGTTGGAAGTAATGAGGCAAGAATGACTTCTAAATAATGTCCTGTGTTTTGTTTTTTAAGTTGTTTTTTGGAGGGGGGAAGGCAAGGTAATTGGGGTTAAGTGACTTGCCCAAGCTTACACGGCTAGTTTTTTGTGTTAAGTGTCTGAGGCCGGATATGAACTCAGGTCCTCCTGACTTCAGGGCCAGTGCTCTATTCACTGTGCCACCTAGCCGCCCCTGTGTTTATTAATAAATACACATTTAAGAGCAAAACCTCATTTCTCCAAACTCTCATGGTGCTTGTCATTTGAACCACACCCTCTGTAATCGGTCTAGCATATGCTAGCTCAAATTCTGACAGTCGAATATTCCACTAGATCAAGAAATGTTTGTAGGGAAAATAAGTTATGGATTGCTTTGTATTGTTCTCTAATTGTTATTTGTACATGAGCCTTATCCCACCAACTAAATTCTAAACTCCTCTAGAATCTTAAACTCAAAATTGGTGGAGTAGAGAAAGCAATGGATTTGAAGTCCAAAGACAAGGTTTAGAATCCTGTCTCTGTCATTCACTACCTGTATGAAATTTGGCTTACCATCTCTACTCATTTGAGGGATTTAGAACTTGATGACCTTTACAATTCCATCAAGTTCAAATAAATCTGCAACTCTACGTGAAAAAAATGTCAGTGCTGGAAAGGACCTTAGAGGTTGCCTTATCCATAATCTTCATTTTCACAAAGGAATCAACTGTGTCCCACAGACAAGAAGTGATGTGCTTAAATTCATATAACTATTTAGTCACAGAGCTAGAAAGAGAATCTCGTCTAGACTTCTTTCTACTTTAATCATCAGCAGAGACTATGACAGGGCTCCCAGGTAACACTCCTATTCTATTCATTAAAAAAAAAAAGCAGCACTTAGGCTTTCTGCTCTCCTGATGTCTCATACCTCCTTCTTTGTCTGCTGCCTACTTCTAGATGCAAACTGTGCCGGTGAAATGGATGTCAGTATGCCATTATGCTAGTAAGGCCATCATAGATCTAGCTCCAAGAAACATAGCTCTGCCAGTGGGATCACTTCTCACCAGATCTTCTGTGAGTTAACTCTACAACTGCAAGGCTACTCCCCTGTTTAGTTTCCATGAACCATATACACAAGATGACTTGGGGATAGTTGGGGTTTAGTTTAACATAGTTTATTAGTTTTTCTGAGGTCAATGGCTATTTCGTTGCTATGGCAAAGAATTCCTTCAATCAAGTCAGTCCATAAGCCTATGGCTACTTGGGGGGGCAATCTGCTCTTCTACCATTTCTCTTCCTTGTCCTTCTAGATTTTTCTGATGGGTGTCAATGGACATGGATTCTAAATTAATAGAAACAGCACATTGTGGTGGAAAGGGCACTGAGCTTCGATTTAGGGACTCTGATTTAAGTTCTTGCTGTCACATGCTAGTTTTGTAGCCTGCAGCCACTTGCTTCACCCATAAAAAGTAAAAAAGCTGTTGGACCAGATGATCTACAGGGTGCTTTCCATCTCTAAGAGTGAGAAGAATGAAAACTGATGAAAAGGGGGGAATTTTTATTATTAAATGACTTACAAGCAAACTATACACAAAGTAACCAAAGAAATCAAGTCAACAAATGTTTATTAAGTGTACCGGCTAAGCTAGGGATACAAAGACAGGCAAAACCAGTTTCTGCCCTCAAGGAGTACACAGCCTAATGGCGGAGATAACCTGCAGATAACCACGTACCAGTAAGAAAATGCAGTATAAATAGGAGCCAGTCTCAGAGGGAAGACATTAGGACTAAGAAGGACTGGGAAAGTCTTCTTGCAGAAGGCATGACTGCAGCTGTGACTTAAGGTAAGCCAGGAAAGTCAAAAGCTAGAAGCATCTTGGCTCTTAGTAGACTATATATATGTTTGTTCTTTTTCCCTTCCTTTACCAATGTGAGGTGACCACACCTTCAAGGATCAAGAGACCTTCAGCTTTCTGAAATAACAATCAAGAACATTGATACAGCACTTTAAGATTTACAAAGCACTTTACATATTCGTTTACATACTCATTTGCTTACAACAATCTTGTGAGGTAGGTGATATTATTATCCCCATTTTACAGATGAAGAAATCAAGATTGAGGGAGATCAAGTGACATTCCCTCAGTCACACAGCTAGTAGATGATGCCTGAGGCAGGATTTTAATCTAAGTCTCCCTGATTCTAGCAGGCATGATATCTACCATTCCACATTCTGTCTCAACAATATTTGGATAAGTAATTCCCTTTGTGTGAAAAGATCGTTTTGGTGGCCTTCCTGAATGGTGGAATGTTAGGGGCAAGCCAGATCCCTGAGGTCTGAGGGTTTCCACTGGAACCAATTGGGAAAATCCTTTCTGACATCACTGTCTATCTTGTACCTAACTAATAACAAGACTGAGAAAACTCATCACTGTAGCACCTAATTTTTAACCTTTCCTTAATAACTCTTAAATTTCACTTTGAGCCTCAACTATAGATTTGCCCTGTATTCCAGTTAATTTCATTTGGTTTCTGGTTATATTTTTTCCCCTGATTTCTTTTAGAACATATAAACATTGTCCCCTTTTTAAATTATTAAACTATAACAGCTCCGATGAATATCCATTTTAAAACGTAGGTCCTGTTTGATGCAGCAGAATTTTTAAGTCTGTAGCTTACAGCTTGAGATCCAAGAAGCAGCATTGTTGTACATCAAACTTGGTGTTCCAGCCTTTGGAAACAGCCATGGAGTCCTATACTGGACTTCTTTGGCAGTAGCCTCCAGATGCTAACAAAACTTAATCAATCTCTTATGTCAGTTTCTGGGGTTTGACGGATGGTTTGATAGTTTGGTTATCACAGTCTTAACTAATTGATATAATAAAATCAGGTATTTCTTTTTAAACTGTACTGGTACAAAATGAGCAGCACTGACCTCTTTCCAGGACAGATATAAATGTAACCCAGTTAGGAAAGGAGTGGGTTAAACTTGTCCAACCCTGCTGAAAAGTTTGACCTAGTTCCTTGAAATAAGAATGAACTAGAAAGTAAAATGAGTTGCAGATATATTTCCTTCTTCCTCAAAATTACTTTTGAACCCCTGGGAGTTCAAGAAAAGATTCCTCTGCTTTTCCAACCAATTCATTCCACCCCTGCTGAGAGACCTGACTTATATCCTATGCAGCTTGGGGAATAGATGAACCAGGAGTAATATCTGGCTGTATTGTGCTGTGTATGTGTGTGTGTAAACATCTCACAGAACCAAGAAACTGAGTTGGAACGGACCTCAGTGACCACCTGTTTCAACCCATACCCAAAAGTAATCCCTAACATAAATACCTGACCTCTAACCTTTGCCCAAAGACCTCCAATGATAGGGAATCTACCACCTTATGATACTTGAAAATAGCTATATGCTTTCATTTCTCTTCTCAAGGAGAAGTGTCCCCATTTCTTTCAATAAATCCTCTTATGCACTCAAGTCCCTCCATCATTTTGGTCCCCCCTCTCTTGGATGGTCCCTGGTTTATCAATGTTCTTTTAAAACTGTGGCATACAGATCTGAATACTGCTCCAGATGTGATCCTACAAAGGAAAAGGACCTTGGGACTATTATCTCCTTATTTCAGGAGTAATCTGGCTATGCCTCATTTGTTGTTATCGAGTCATTCACGTTATTGAGTTATTGAGTCCGACTCTTTGTGACTCCTTTGGGGGCTTTCTTGGCGAAGATAATAGAGCATTTTGCCATTTCCTTCTTCAGCTCATTTTATAGATGAGGAAACTGAAGCAAATGGAGTTAAGTGACTTGCCTAGGGTCACATAGCTAGTCATGTCTGAGGCTGGATTTGAACTCAGGCCTTCCTGACTTCCAGGCCAGGCATTCTATCCATTACACTACCTACTAGTTATGCCTCTTGTAATGCTGGTCAAAATCATGGTAGCATACTATGACCATATATAGCAAGATCATGTTGAGCTTGTAGTACACTAATATCCCTCCCTCCATAGACACACTACTATATAGTCACACTCCCCTATCCTGTACTTCACAAGTTTATTTAAGAAACACAACTGTAAGACTTTACATTTATCCCTACTGAATTTCAGCTTATTAGATTCACTCTCGTACACTAGATTATCAAAATCTCTTTGGACTTTGTGTCTTTCAGTACACTAGCTCATACTCTCAGCTTTGTGTCAACTACAAAGTTGATGAGCATGCCATGTATGCCTTTATCCAAGTTACCTAGAAAAATTATAAATGGCATAGGGCAAAGCATAGATCCCTTGCATGCTGCACTGGAGATCTCTTCCCAAGTTGACAATGAGTCTGGCCATTCAATCAGATAATTGAATTATCTAGTCTACTTCTCAAAATCTTTTCCATGAGAATTGAATGGAATACTTTCTCACATGCTAGAGAAATTTTTTAATCTATAGCATATCCCAGATCTACTAGTTTAGTAATCCTATCAAAAAAGGGAAATAAAGTTAGTCTGGTATGACATGGTCTTGACAAAGTGAGATGTTCACTGATCTCTTAATGATCTAAGATTGTCCCAGGAATCAAAATTGAGTTCACTGGTTAGAAGACTCTATACTGTCCTCTTTTTCTGAAAATTAGGATTGAATTTGTCCTTCTCTAGGACAGAGAGATTGCCCTAGATCTCCATGATCTTTTAATGATCATTGTAGTGGTTCAGTAAGAAGGATGAGGTTCAGTAATCACATCTGTCAGTTTTTTCAGTTCCCAAAGATGTGGTCCATCTGGGCTGGGTGACTTGAATTCATCAAGATTTTTACCTGCTATTTCCCTTCTGTTCACCATTTTTGCTCTGTCATTTCAGATACTCAGGTCATTTTCCTTGGCAGAGAAAATAGGAACAAAATAAGAATTAAGCAATTACATCTTCTTTCTATTATCAGTTACCATTGTCACATCCACCCTAAACAGTAGTACTATCCCTTTGATCCTTCTCTCTTCCCTAATATAAATAGAAAAACAAGCAAACCCTTTTTATAGTCCTTAACTTTTGTTGGCTGCCATAGATTATTCTGAGTTTTACCATTCTGACACTATTTTTTCAGGGCCATTCTGTGCTCTTATATTCAGATTCAGTTGTGTGCCCTCGCTTCTATCATTTGTACATATCTTTTAGAAATCTAAGTTTATTGGTGAATTCTCTGTGTCTACACATCATTCTCATTGAGAACTCCCATTTTTTCTTACTAACTGGGATAATTTCTGTTTGTGTCCTCAGTAAGTCAGTCAATAAACTTTTATTAAGTGTCTAATTAGATGACAGGTACTGTACTAAGCTATAAGAATACAAATGTGGAAAAGAAGGAAAAAAGCAAAGAAGGAGAGAGGGAAGAAAGGAATGGAGGGAAGGAAGGAAAGAATGAAGGAAGGAAGGAAGGAATGGAGGGAGTAAGAAGGTCACAGTTCCAGGACCAAGAGGAGCACTGGTACTTGCAGTTGCAGAGGAGCAAGGGCCCCTCTTGGATAAAGACCAGACCACAGAGCAGGAGAGCAGTGACTATACTCCTCCCCAGGATAATACTACCAAGAAGGCACTAAAAACTTGTAGATCCTTAAAACTAGCTTGGAAAATAGCAGCATGAAGAAGCCTGAAATTTGGCACAGTGCCTCCCTACATCCAGGTAAGCAGAATCTAACTTTAACATGAAGCTCAAAGACAAAAAGTAGACTGAGAAAATGAGCAAACAACAAACCAAAGAACTTGACCATTAAAAGCACAATGGTGGCAGGGAAGACCAAAACATAAACTTAGAAGAAGACAAAAATGTGAAAACCTCTACAACCAAAGTCTCAAAGAAAAATACTAATTGGGCCCAAGGCCAGCAAGAATTCCTGGAAGAGTTAATGAAAAAAGATAAGAGCGGTAGAGGAAAAATTAGGGAAAGAAATGAGAGTGATACAAGAAAATTATGAAAAGAGACTTAATAACTTGGTAAAAGAGGAACAAAAAAATACGAAGGACAATAACACCTTAGAGGCAGAGCCAAGATGATGGAATAAAAACAGGGCCTCCCTGCGGCTCTGGCTCCCACCTCCTCTAACACAGGTGAAAAAAAATGACTCTGAACAAATTTTACAGCTACAGAACCCGCAAAGAGCCAGAGAGAAACAAATCTCCTACTGAAGGCAGCCTGGCAGGTCAATAGGAAGGGACCATCACACTGGGCTGGGAGCCGAGCACAGTCACTCATGAGCCATGTTTCTGGCCCCAGGGCAGCCTGGACCAGTGGCAGCTGGGGCAGACGTGTCCAGGAGAGTGAATCACCAGCAGCTGTGATGGCTTCCATACTTCTCAACCTATAAACACCAGAAAGAAAGTTAAAGGTCACTTGGGAACTCTGTTGGAACTGGGTGGAGAAGAGCATTGTCTGGCCCCGCCCTTGGAGTAAGAGGTGGCTGAGGCATGGCAGCTGCAGCCTATGACATGTGGCTGCCTCCAAAGCTCCTGGCCTGCAGATTGTAGGCAGACCGAGCAACCATTCAGAGGATAATTGCTCTTGCTTTGACCTGCTTGGATCTGGATCACAGTTTTGGGTGGTGGTCCTGGGGTGTGTGGCTAGTGTGCCAGAGTTTGTGGGGGCTGCAGAGTGGGTGCCCTCCTAATAGCTCCAGCAGCTGCAAAAACCTCAGTGATTTGGGACAAAGCTCTCTGTAATCTTGAAGCAGAGTTCTACTGCGGCAAAGAGCTCAAAAGTCAAGTAATTGGCTGGCAATATGAGCAAGCAGAGGAAGCACAGACCATAGAATACTTTTGTGGGGACAAAAAGGATCAAAGCATGGAACGGGAGGAAGAAAATGAAGTCAGAACTTCCGCATCAAAAGCTTCCAAGAAAAATATGAATGGGTTACAAGCCATGGAGGAGCTCAAGAAGGATTTGAAAATCAAGTAAGAGAAGTGGAGGAAAAATTAGGAAGAGAAATGAGAATGATGCAAGAAAATCATGAAAAGTGAGTCAATAGCCCGCTAAACGAGACCCAAAAAATTCTGAAGAAAATAACACCTTAAAAAATAGACTAACCCAAATGTCAAAAGAGGTCCAAGAAGACAATGAGGAGAAGAATGCCCTAAAAAGTTGAACTGACCAGATGGAAAAGAAATTTTAAAAACTCACTGAAGAAAATAATTCCTTCAAAATTAGATTGGAGCAAATGGAAGCTAATGACTTTATGAGAAATCAAGATACTGTAAAACAGATCCAAATAAATGAAAAAAAAGAAGGCAATGAGAAATATCTCATTGGAAAGATCACTGATCTCAAGAATGGATCCAGGAGAGATAATTTTAAAATTATTGGACTACCTGAAAGCCATGATAAAAAAAAAAAAAATAACCTAGAAATCATCCTTCAAGAAATTCTCAAGAAAAATTGCCCTAATATTTTAGAACCAGAGGGCAAAATAAAAATTGAAAGAATTCACCGATCACCTCTTGAAAAAGATCCCAAAAAGAAAACTCCTAGGAATATTATAGCCAAATTCCAGAGTTACCAGGTCAAGGAGAAAATATTACAAGCAGCCAGGAAGAAATAATTTGAGTATTGTGGAAACACAATCAGGATAACACAAGACCTAGCAGCTTCTACATTAAGGGATTGAAGGGCTTGGAATATGATATTCTGGAGGTCAAAGGAGCTAGGATTAAAACAAAGGATCACCTGCCCAGCAAAAGTGAATGTAATGCTTCAGGGGAAAATATGATCATTCAATGAGGTGGAGAAATTTCAACCATTCTTGATGAAAAAAACCAGAGCTGAACAGAAAATTTGACTTTCAAATACAAGAAGCAAGAGATTCATGAGAAGGTAAACAAGAAAAAGAAATCACAAGGAACTTTTTAAAGTTGAATTATTTACATTCCTACATGGAAAAATGATAATTGTAACTCATAAGACTTTTCTCAATATGAGGATAGTTGAAGGGAAGATACACACACACACACACACACACACACATATACATATATACACACACACACACACACACACACACACACATATACATATATATACACACACACACAGATACATACATATGTATGTATAGGAGGGTGTATGTGTGTATAAATATATATGTAAGTGTGTACATATGTGTGTACATGTATACATAGATAGAGGGCACAGGATGAGTTGAATATGAAGGGATGATATCTAAAAAAATAAAATTAAAGTGAGAGAGGAATACATTGGGAGAAGGAGAAAGAGAGAGATAGAATAGAATAAATTATTTCATATAAAGAAGCAAGAGGGAATTCCTTCAGGGTAGTTGTAAAGATGGAACTAGAATTGACACCTTTCAGTGAATATCTTCAAACCCCAAGTGTCCAATAGGATTTTTATTCCCTAGAGTCACTTAGGTGACAAAGTGTTCCACTCTTTTTTCTTAATTCATTTTTTAATGTTGAATTTAAGAAATACTAAAAAAAAAAAAAAAGGTAATATCTCAGTATACACTAAAAAAAAAAAAAGAAGAAAATAACACCTTAAAAACCACAATTGGCCTAATGGTAAAAAAGGAACAAAAATTCACAAGAGGGGGGCGGAGCCAAGATGGTGGCGTAGCAGCAGCAACACATCACAGCTCTCACATAGCCACCCCAAAATACCCATAAAATAGGACTCTAAACCAATCCTGGAACTCCAAAACGCACACAAAGATACTTCCCACTAAAGTCAGCTCGGCTACGAGGAATCATATCAGCACTGTGAACCGAAACCAGCCTGGCCTGAAGCCGGCTGTGCCCCGGGGGCAGCTGGACAGGAAGAGCTGAGGAGCTTCAGGTGAGCGGATTAGCGGCAGCTGTGAATGGGATTTGTGAAAGGGGGAGATAAGCAGTCCGGCCAGAAGGCCTCCAGAGGGGAAAAGCGAAAGGCAGAGGTTTTGCACCTGCCTCGGCTTTGCAGCTTCCCGCCAGCGGCCTGCAGGCAGCAGGGGGACTGAGCAATTTTTCTCGGCCAGCTCT